>JAASGX010000181.1:0-36987 GCA_023334415.1 Phytopythium chamaehyphon | reverse complement strand
CTGGGCGATCGTGCGGGTGGACGATCTGCTTGAAGCGATGGACGGCCAGAACACGGGGCTGCAGGACGCGCTGACGCGAGTGCTGGGGGAGGAACCCGTGTTGCTGCCAGTCTCGCTTGGAAATCTCGTCAACATAGGCATTGGAGAACGCACTGACGAGCTCCAAAGCGATTCCCACGAACTGGCGAAGTGGATTATAGGACAGATAGCTAGTGCGGCGTTTCTCCATGAGCCAGTCGAGCAGCAGGACGGCCACCAAGCTGGGCGACTAGGGTCGCATAATGCGTTGTCGATGCTGGAAGCACTGTGTGCGCCATCAGCACCTACACACCTGCATGCAATCCAAGCCATAGCCAGCCGTTTCCAACGACGGCCCGAGGAAAACAAGGTTGTTGGGTGTCTACACGAAACAGGAACGACAGATATTGTGGCTTTTATAAGCGACAACCTACTTTCCTTCCTGGCCCACCCAATTTCAACACATTCCAGCCCGAAGGCTCGTGATGGCTTATTAGAGTGCTTTCAACTTACCCTAACACCAGCTGCTGCTGTCCAGGTAAGAGGCTTGCCGATCGCCCAGTCCGTTCATTTTGCTCGACCAACTCTACGCTAAACAAATGCTTCTATCTAGGTTATTCGACGGTTCCTGGTACAAGATTTCCAACCAGGCGAGACGTCATCAATTGTTGTGGGAGCATCAACCAACATTGAGACCCATTCTTCGCTTCAAGGATCAGTTTTCTACTTCGTCTCGCGTTACGCGTCAGATAGCGTGGAATTCATGAATCGTGTGTTGACTCTCGCCCATGAACTGGCCGAAGATGCTGTTCAGTGCGGCAAAACTTGGTGTTTTGGACTTGCGCTAGAGTTGGCTGCTACCGTGGCGGCTTCGCCTTTGGCAAGCTCGAGCTGCTATAAAGACTGGTTTCAAGGCCACTTTAGTAAGGAACCGAGCAGTGACCAGCCGCACAGTGAGGTTTCCTGTCAGAAATGGGCAGCCAGCAAGCCACACAACAGTGATTGTTGCCTGATTCACTCGAAAAATCACTTGCAATTTGTTTGTCTATTTCTCGTAGAATTCGATCGACGAAGGCAATGTGACGACAGCGTTGTTTGGACCGCGCCTCATGTGATGACGCATTTGAGTGTATTGAAAAGTTTTCAAGGTCAAAACTCCCCCAAAAATGACTTGGTAATCGACTTTATCGCCCAAGAACGTATTCTCTACTCAAAATTGCAAACCAAGGAGCAGGCGGAGAATCAATCAATGAAAAAAGCAGTCCCTGAAAAGGCAAATGACATATTTTCCAGCGATGCTTGTGCTGTGGTACAGGAGAATATCACGTATTACCGCGAGCATCAGAACTTATCGCCGCAGCTCAAACAGTGGAAAACATTTCAGTACAAAAAGTGGAAGGCCGAAATCCTTCCTTGCTGTCTGAATGTCTCTCTTAACGACGAAGTAAACGCTCTTGATTCAGAAGACTTATCTTCGGACAATCCGGATGTAGTTCACCATATTCGGTTCGTCTTTGCACTAGCAAAAGCCAACATGGTGCCGGCACAAGATTATGCTCGATTTACAGAGTCGATTCAACATTGGATTGACTTGACAAGAGAGTCGATTAGCAATGGCATGCGCTCGAATCGACAACGGAAATTTGAATCCAGTCTAAACAGCTTGATTAAGGCTCTACGAAACATTTTCCAGCGTGCCGAAGCAGCAAAGTTTGCGATTGATGACAATGTCGTTTCAGAAGTTATCGACTCTGTTTCAGCGGAAATCTTCGCATACATCACCTCTCGCGCTGGTTTATTTGAGCCCGGATATCGAGCTGACGAAGAATCAAGGCGGGAGCTGCTGACACTAATGTGGAGTTCTGGCTTTATTGAAGTGTTAAACACCTTGGGCCCTGAACATTTGGAATCGTTTTGTCGGTATCAAATATCGCTTTTGACCAAACTCAGCCTAAGCCTAACGTCTTGGCCTGTTTTGAGCGATGTCTGCGCTGTGGCGCTGTCGCACCAGCATCCCGATTGTGGAAACACTATCGAGCGGATGATTGCTTTCGCGGGTGTTGTCGCGGTGATGTGCTCTGCAATCGATCGAACGGCGACGCCAGTTCTCGATGAAGCTCTGGCACACTTCAACTTTATCGATAAAACTCCATCTGGTGGGATCTGGCCGACTCAAGAACGAGTTATCCAAGGCTCCATTCATTTAAGTACGCTTTTACTGGCGCTCAATATCGTGGACAACAATGCAAGCAACCACAGCGTCGCTCAAAATACGCTCCCATCACATCTCCTAGATTTCGGGGCGTGGTGGATTTCTAACTTCTTGGGTGAAGATGATGATTGTACTCGCATAGCTGGCAAAGACCGTGGGAGATATTCTTACTGGCTTATATGTCTACATCGATCTCTGCGTCAAACCGGGTGGTTGGCATGGAGTCAACAGCGACTAAAAAGTCTAGAAACAGTTAAAAATGCGTTATGCTTTGAGGCCAGGTATCGATGGATTTTTAAAGACAATTTGCGCACCGAAGAAAATACTCGTGAGAAGAGACCACTGACCTCAAGACTGAGCCAGTATATCAACTTAATTGATTGCGTCAGTCAGCGGCTTCAGCCTCAAGAGTGGTGTCAACTATTGCTTGAAGAGATGTTCTCTACAGCGACGTCAAGTGCGGACAAGGCCAACAGTAAGCCTTTATCCGTGGAGATTGAAAAAAGTTTGGAGTTTTTGCTACTGTTGCTCAACAGTCTTATTCATCGAATGGATAATTCGTCTGCATCTACGTCGCCGGAAAACAAGCTACCGTATACTTGCCTCAAGCTGACGATCGACAAGTTAACCATGCTCCATGGTAGAAATGCTGACATGATAAGCAGGGTGTACTGGGTATGCGCGGAGACATTGCGAACTCTGTGCCTGCATAAAGTTGCAGGAACCCAGCTCTCCCAGCTTCATACAGTGGATACCAATCCACTACTCGACTTGTTTCGACTCGTCTCAGCAGATCTAAAGGCACATTCATTATTGGTCGTCGGAAGAGGCATTGTTGAACAGCTTTTCGATTTGGTGAAGAAGCAATGTGTCGAGGATTTTTGGGGAATCAGCGTAACTGATCTTCCGATACCTCTCGTGGTAGAATGGAGCCTAAAGCACAAGCAATCTCATGGGCTACAAAATCCTGCAGGAGATACAGCAAGTGTCAAGCTCTTCAATCTAGTTGATTGGATCGGGAGGTTTTCTGAAGCTATGAATGCCGCCTGGTTATCGTCCAGTTCGGCTGGACTGTGTCATGGCACCCTCGACACATATAACGTGTTTGGTTCTTCTTTGGATGCATTAAAATACTTGATAAAAGTCACTCATTATTTGCTTGATGGGAAGAATTACACAGTCCACCCGATAGATCGAATTCGCCAAATCACGAGCTTACGACGGATGGTCGAGCTGACACTAGATTATTGTGCATGCCGAGAATCGGAGACCCCTTCCTTCAGCCTCTGCATTCCACAGAATAATAAGTACGGCGTTACAAATCTGCCCATGCATAACGGTATCGAATGGCTAGCTCTGGAATGGGACGAAGAAACAGCAAGAGACCAGAGAAATTATTCTACTACCAAAACAAACGTCACCACTGCCGATTCCATGTATTATCAGCGATTTATCCAACTCACAGTGGTGGCTTTATGTGCTCGCTCGGCTCAGGGGTCGAATAATTTGCTTGACCTCTTGGATACAGACCTTCCTAAGCACGGGATGTTCGCTGTCTTTGTGACTTCGACTGCTCATGAAGCTGGCCAGCTTGAAGAAATAATATCGCACAGTAGTTCAAGGTGGGTAAACGCATTCCTCCTCGCTGCTTTGAATGTTATCGGACATCGGAAGGTTGGCCAACAAGCAATGCTGAGAAGGTCTGCGCTTGACTCTGTGTTGGCCGGGTCGATCTCTTTCAGAGCACGCGTGAAGTTCCTAGTGCTTCGCATTCTTCAATATGGTTGCGAACGTCGAATGAAGCTTGATTCAACGCTGCAGCGCCAACTAATTGCTCAATGGCCCGACATTGAAGCACAACCCTTATTAACGTGAGATAAGCTACAAAATAATACACGCGCCTCGAGATGTGTCGCGAGAACCTCGAAAAGACTTCCGCATCGGCCCAGAAGATGCAACGCTGACATTGGGCGGATGCCAAGTGTGCCTCCGAGGCTCCATGTGCTCGGAACTTTGCATTCTGGCGATGTCTTCAGACTCGTACGTGACGCTAGGTGTTGTTGTTCCTTTTTCTAGGCGCCGAGCCGTCTCTTTGAACTCCACCTTGAACTGAGAGGATAGCCGTGGTTGAACCTCCATAACCCACTTCCAATACTTGTCCTCCTCTTTGCCCGAATGTGTGAGAATGAGGCAAATGTCTGTCATACAGACTGGGCACGTGCTACAACAGCAATTTTTGTTAGATCGGCCTTATGATTTGGTACATACACTACAGCGAAGGGAACTACGCACCACCAGTTTGAAGGATTGGATCGGTCAGCCGATATCCGATGAGAGTTGATGCAGTCATCACAAACGCAGCGGTGCTGGCATGGGAAGAAAACAGAACTTGGGCGGGCACGACGACAAATCACGCACTTGGTGTCTCGAGGGTATGAACCATCTGGACAACGAGTGAATGGACGAAGCATGTTGAACTCACGCACAAGGTGGTCGTAGTTCTTGGTCAACTCAATTGCTTTAGCCGGCTGCAACGACATGGACCTCTTGCGTTGCATGCGCGGCTTGCTTTGACCATTCTCGATCGTAGCTCGACGAAATGCCTTGAGCGACATTTTGGGTTGTTCTAGTGATTGCGAAGATGTCTGTGGTTGAACTTCTTTGCCTTCGGGAGCTACTGCTCCAGGTATAGTAGATGAATTGGCAGAACTTGGATCTACTGGTGGAGAGATAGCACTATCAAATGCTGCTGCCATCATCATGGCCTCGGCATCGCTTGGCGCTGAAGCAGGGTTTTGCACCTCAGCAGGGCCAGCGGGCTTTGGCTTGATGAGATGTCGCTGGCTGCCGGCAATAGGTTGTAGAGTTTGTGCGTGCGGTGGAAAAGCGAATCCAATGTTGCTGTTGCTGTTCACACTCGTCATCACTATTCGATCATGCGCCGGTGACCTTGCAGACTTGGTGGGTTGTCCGTTGCTTTCAAAGTCTTGGGACTCGGTGTTGCCACCAATATCGTTGGTAGCGATCGGCAACACTGTCGCGCACGAGACATGGTACGTGTGCATGCTTCGCTGCCGCTATCGATAACAACGATGCTTGTCGGCTTTTCGCAGCACGAGATGTTCATCAATTGCGAGCAGGATGTCCGAGGAAGTGTGCTCTGGTAACGTCACTCGAGGTTGGCTGGGCTACAGCTGCTGAGGGAGTCGGGCTGGACTGAGTCGGCCTGGACAGAGTCGACCATGCAGGCCTTGAGCTCGAGTAGGTTTGTGGTACTCGCCAGGTGCGTGGCTTTGCGTCCAGCTTTTTGGTCGGATCAGACGAGGAAGCCGTGTATTTCAAGATGAGATCCGATGCATCAAGCAATTGCGAGCTATTCTGAGGAAGCCCGGAGTAGCAGCAAGTTAGTTGGAGATGCAGCAATGCTGCAGTGTCTTGCAAAGACTTACTCCACGGGATCTCAACGCTATTATAATCCTTACGAACTGCAAAGACTGCAGCACCGATGTCATTTTGGTTTGAAAACCTTGCTCGGACATATCGTGGCTCCCGGTATTTGCTCGATCTCCACGAATAGCCACACCAAGCAGCGCTGCTGCTGTTGCTTCCATCCTTGCGTTGCTCATCGCCTTCTGTAGCAGCTTTCAGTCGTGTATTCGGTGCTTGGTCTGTTGCGTTGAGTTGCTGTGTCGTGGTAGCCATCAGCGAATGTATCACTAGAAAGTTGAGTGCGAAGAGTAAAGGTTTCATCATCCGAGCATGGCAAGTGGAGAAAGTTCATGAGTAGACGAAAAAGAGTATCCATGACAATGTGGTCGATCTCTTGTCTGTTGTTCGTACGCGTCCATTCCAATGAGCAACTGCTGTCCTGAGCACCACGAGCAGATCTCGTGACCATGAGATCTGTGGCGGACCGCCACTGGCGGCAGGTGCCAATGAACCCATTCATTCAATCCCGCAAATCAAACACACGGGCATATTTTCAACTCTTGCTTTCACTATGGGATCTCACTTCTCATGCCAAACTATTTGCGAGAATCGTACGCCAATAGACATCTTGATTCTACTATAGACTCATTTTTTTACACTTGGTTTCACTATCAATGCAGGAGTGGTGGTCACGTAAGGCTAATGCTTTTTGGTGAGGTTTTAGGTTTTTGACTACTAATGCACTGATTGTTAATTATTTGGTTAGGTTTTATGACTAAAAACCTCGAATCAGTACATTTCCCAAAGAGCACTGAGTTAACCGTTCAATCTCAGACACCACAAACTCGCCTGTCGTTCAACTCGCGAGAGCCTCGCCGGCGGACGACCATGGTGCTCATGCGGCGGCGCGACAAGCGGCGCGGGAACGCGGAGGAGGAGATCGTGGTGGCGAGCGACTCGTCGATCGTGGCCAACAAGGGCGTGCGGTCGCTGCAGAGCGCGCGCAGCGGGCGCTTCGCGGCCGACATGCGCGCCAACGTGGGTGGCTACGGGCGGCCGGACCGCACGTGGGGCGTAGACCACCCGTGGCACACGACCGAGCAGAGCGACCTGTACTCGGCGCTGTGCGCGCGCGATGCCATGGAGGACGGCGCGGCGCTGCGTGAGCGGCAGGAGCAGGCGGGGCAGGAGGCCGCGCGCGGGGCCAGCCGCGCGGCGCTCAAGAAGCGCAAGGCGCGGCTGCGCAAGCAGGGCGTGGGCGCGCAGCAGGCGGCCGAGCTGGCGGCCAGGGAGGCCGAGGATGCGCGACGCCGCCATGAGGAGCAGGCGCGGCTGGCGGCCGAGCGCGAGGCAGAGCGCAGGAAGGAGAGGAGCGGCAGGGGCCGGCGCAGGGCTGGGCAGGAGGAGGAGGCTGAACTAGACACGGCTTCTACTGCCGACCTGGAGACCCAAGACGCTCACGAGCAGCCGGCGGAGGCTGACGGTGAGGACAAGGACGGCGCGCAGGAGGACGCGCTGGCAAAGAAGAAGCAGAAGAAGAAGCAGAAGAAGAAGCAGAAGAAGAAGGCCGCCGCCGAGGCCGCCAAGGCAGAGGTCGTCGACCTGAACGAGCAGAAGGTCAGCCCCGTCGAGGAGTTGGCGGTGCGCGAGGCGCGCGCCAAGCAATACGAGGCCGCGCTTGGCAGCGAGATCACGACCGAGAGCGGGCTGGTGATCCGCGACCAGCGGCTGGGCAAGGGCAAGCTCGCCGACGTTGGCGAGATGCTCACGGTTCGCTACCGCGGGCGGCTGGGCAAGGAGGGCATGGTGTTCGGCAAGGGCATGCTCTCGACCAAGTTCGGCACGGGCTCCGTCATCGCCGGGTGGGAGGAGGGGCTCGCGACCATGCGCGCCGGCGGCTTGCGCCACCTCGTTATCCCGCCGGAGCTCGGCTACGGCGCGAGCGGCAAGGGCGGCAAGATCCCGCCAAACGCGACACTGCACTTCGAGGTGGAGCTGATCCGCTTCGGCAAGCGCAAGCGCGACGCTGTGGGTGAGGACGAGGTGCCGCTGCCGAGCTCCTTCCAGCGCAAGCGCATCAAGCACAAGGCCGGCCAGCAGGACGAGGACGAGGGCGAGCCCAGCGGCCAGAAGCGCAAGAAGAGCAGCCGCAGGAAGCACAAGAGGCCGGCCGCAGACGAGTAGCCGCTGCATTCGTAGATTGAGGCTCGTAGTATACGTTGACGGCGCATGCAGCGCGTCTTGGTAGTCATGACGCATGGCAGCAGTCCGTGGCCACTCGAATGGCGCACGTTCCTGCGCGTCGTTTCGTGGGCCGATGTTTCGCGGTCTACGATTGGGCAAAAATGGATGTTAGCTCCAATGTTAGCTTTGTATTTAGAGAATCTCTGACTCGGGCTTTAAAGGGATTGATATCATGTTTGTATCCCCTAGTTACGGTATTATTATCTTTATTTGGGTGAGTAGTTATGTTTTTTTTCAGTTTTGAGTCGGTTTATCAAAACATATAAATACAATACGGGTCTTTTGGGCTGTTCTGGGCTCATAAAGATCATAAATTGGGATTTACCATTTTTTGTGCAAGAAATGGACAGCAGCTTCCGGCCTTAAGAGGACACCCAAACGACCGAAGAGGACGTGACGTCGTGCGTCACTCACTCTCGGTAATCAAGCGCAGCAGCACAAGAGCTCAGGCGATGGTGCTGCCGAGCCCGACGCCGCGGCGGGCGGTGGCCACGCTGCTCATCGACAACTACGACTCGTACACCTTCAACGTATACCAGATGCTGGCGCAGGTGAACGCGCTGGAGCCGGTCGTGGTCAAGAACGACGACTTCGGCGGCGACTGGGGCGCCGCGTGGGCGCACTTCCTGTCGGTCACGTTCGGGCGCAGCGAGGGCTTCGAGCAGTGGGGCGAGCTCGAGCCAATCGCCTGCAACGTCGTCATCTCGCCTGGCCCGGGCCACCCGGCCGAGCCTGCGGACTTTGGCATGTGCGCCGAGGCCATCCGGTCGTCCCCAGTGCCGGTTCTGGGCGTTTGCCTGGGCCATCAAGGACTCGCCACGGTCTACAGCGGACGCGTGACCAATGCGCCAGAGGTCATGCACGGACGCACCAGTCGCGTCGCCTTCGAGACTGGAGTGCGCTCGCCGCTGTTTGACCACATTCCCGACGGCTTTGAGGTTGTGCGCTACCACTCGCTTGCGATTGATGAGCGTGAGTTGCCCAGTAAAGAGCTGCAAGTGCTTGCGCGTAGTAGCGGAGACGGAGTTATCATGGCAGTTCAGCATCGATCGAAACTGCAGTTTGGCGTGCAGTTCCACCCCGAAGCGGTGTGTAGCACGTTTGGCTTCCAGCTCTTCCAGAACTTCCGGGACATTACTCTATTCGCACCCACGAGCAAGTGCGCGCTTGAGCATTCTGCCCACCCAGACGAGAGTATCAAGCTCCAGAGCAGGGCGGATGAAGCCCTTCAGCAGGCTGGCGAGCGCAAGTACCAGGTCACAATCCAGAAAATTCAAGTGGGCACTGCTTCACTGGCGTTTGCTGAACAAGTATTTGGCGCACTTTTCGGATGTTCGACGCGCTCATTTTGGCTTGACAGCAGCAACTTTGATGCCAATGCTGGAAGTGGAGTGGCTCAGTCTCGCTTTTCGATTATGGGCGACGATTCTGGCCCGCTCAGCCACTGTGTAGAGTACAATATGCTTGAAAAGCGACTCCAGGTTTGCCAAGGATCCAGCACCGAAGTCGTCAGCAAAGATGTCCTGACGTACATTCGTGAAAGCATGGCAGATTTCAAAGATCACAGTGTGGCGAGTTGGAAAGTCAACATTACAACCAGCACTAATGAGATGCTGACCGTCGAAAACATCCCGTTTGCATTCCGCGGAGGCTATGTTGGGTATTTTGGCTACGAGCTCATCGGATCAGAAATCCACAACCACGAAACAAGCATTCTGAAGAGTACCCTGGAGGACCAGCAACGAAGTGGCGAGCGTGTTCCTGATGCATCGTTCTTGTTCGCTGATCGAAGTATTGTGTTCGACCATCTAATCGGAACGATTTACACAGTCTGCGTGAACACTGCTGGATACGAGTCGCAAAGTACAGAATGGCATTCCGAAACGGTTACCGTGCTTCGTGATTTGGTGGCAGACTTCTCGGAAGCTGAGACTGCATTCCAACCATCGCACCATTCGGTGGTGGAGCCGGTGGTGTTTTTTCCATCACGCAGTCGCGACCAATATGGCCATGACATTGAAAAGATCCAGCAACTGATCCACGACGGAGAAACGTACGAGGTCTGTTTGACAAATCAGCTTCGTGCCGAATGCTCCATCGGCCGCCCACTTGAGTTTTATAAGTTGTTGCGAAAGCGCAACCCAGCGCCGTTTGCTGGATTCTATCTCAGCAACCCCTATGGGTCCTTCACACGCAGTTTAGAAGGGTCAATGCAGAGATCGTACGCAATCTGTTGCTCTTCGCCTGAGCGTTTTCTTCGAGTGGATGATGATGGGTGGATGGAGTCCAAGCCTATTAAGGGCACGCGTCCCCGCGGCATTTCGGCTGTGGAAGACGCTGAAATTGCTCAAGAACTCGCCACTTGTGTGAAAGATCGGGCCGAAAATATGATGATTGCTGACCTCGTGCGCAATGATTTCGGGGTTGTTGCTCAGATCGGCAGTGTTCATGTGCCGGCGCTGATGGCTGTTGAGAGTTACAAGACTGTTCACCAACTTGTGACCACCGTACGGGGAAAGAAGCGCCAAGATGCTGACCTTGTAGATATTTTGCGCGCCACGTTTCCAGGAGGCTCAATGACCGGTGCGCCAAAGAAGCGAACGATGCAGATCATTCGTGATCTTGAGTGCGGGCCTCGCGGTGTCTACTCGGGTGCTCTGGGGTTCCTCTCGATCAATGCGAGCTGCGATCTCAACATTATCATTCGCACGGCAGTAGTCACGCCGCAGAGCGTCTCGCTTGGTGCCGGTGGAGCAATTGTTGCTATGTCGGACACTGAAGATGAATACGAAGAGATGCTGCTCAAGGCTCGGGCACTTGTTCAGACAGTTGGATGTTTTGTTACGGGTCGTGACGATGACACAGGCGCCAAAGTTGAAGTTGCAACCACTTCATGATGTGAATAAATACCCTAAAAATACTAGAGCTTGTTTGCGGGGACTTATTTGCTGCCGCTGACAGAGTTGTCGTAGTTCAATTACAAAATGCAGACAGAAGAAATTTCCTTGGTATGGAGGGAGGAGCTCGGGCGTGATCACCCAGCAGGAAGCGCGGAAGAGGCGTTGTATTGTCACTTGCTGCACCTGAGCACCACCTGCTCGAATGACAATCTCGTCGGTCAACTTCGCACCGAGATCCAAGAGAAGAAGTCATACATGGATCCGTCCTGGGGATACATTGATTGCAGCAACATTGGTAAGTTGACTGTGGTAACTTGAAGGCTGGCTAGGGACTTAAAGGCGAACGTGGATGCAGTTGCGAAAGTAGATGAAGCCATCCTGACACTCCAAGAGCACCAAAAGAAAGCTTTTCTAGATCCGCTATCGTGGGGATTTCTGCCTCATGAAGCCATAGTTCGAACTGCGCAAGCTGTGCTTCTGCTATTCAATGTTGGCACGAGCAGTGCCGAACCTCCTAACGACGATAAAATTTGGAATGGGTATTGGGCTCTCTGGATCGTCAAGAACGTTGATGCCCATCGAGATGGATGGGAATGGGTGGCACTGAACGAGCCAACGGGATTATTCACCAAACCATACCAGCTCTCGCCGGCGCACCTAAAACGCGTATATTCTCTCCTCCATGAAATCGATGAAATTGCTCCCAAGGGTCATCGTTGTTGGTATCGCCTTCCTGCTTATTCGAGTCTTCGAAGTTGGGTTGAAGCCTGTGCAGACTATTTGCACATGGTACATCATTGCTTGCCTGGCTTTCCAGCCTACGAAGAAGTCCAGAGACGCACTACGCCACCAAAGCGCACCCCCAAAGCGAACGTCTGGTTTCGCTTCGAGACGGCCGAGGGCAATGTCGAGTACTACTACAATCGCCTGAATCAACAAATTGTTCTGCAGCGTCCGGAAGACTTTGACGGCGGCCAGGTGGCAACCGTTCCTGTCGTGATCCAGCAACTCGTCAGCGAGGCGCTGGAAGCCGACGTGGCCATTCGACTTGAGCTCGAGTACCGCAGCAAGCAGCGTGTACACGCGAAGCTCCTGGCAGAAGACGAGTGGATCGAGTGCACCGACCCGCGCTCGCACAAGGTCTTCTACTACAGCATGCAGCACTATCTTGTGTCAGAGTCGGCTCCTGCCAACGGGGCATTCGTGTCATCCAAAGAGAGCCCAGCGTACGCCGCTGTGCTCCGGCTGCAGGCCGCGTACCGCCGCCGCCGCTTGCAGGTCAAGACCGTCAAGCGCCGCGCCAAGCGCAGCTCGCTACCCGCGTTCTCGGCCTTCAGCGGCAGCAAGAACCCGCACTTCTACTGACGGTCTCACTTTCACACGTCGCAGGTTTCCATCCATTCCATCCTATGAAAACGCTTCAAATTTTTTTTAGCCAATAAAATGTGCCGCGCAGCGCCAGCCAGTCGCTCTGTAACTGCCGAGGGTGTCAATGGTCGGCGTCGACACAAAGTCACATAGCAATTGCAGGCGCCATGGTGTTCTTCTGGGCGTGTGAGGTGACGGAGACCAAGGCCGCGGCTGTGGAGGTGCCCGAGGGCTTCGTGCTCAACGTGTGCAATGCCACGGCGGGCTCTCTGGCGCTGGGCGACGCGAGCCTGGGCGTCGAGACGCTGCAGATGGACAAGCAGCCGTGGAAGGGCGTGGTGGCACACCTGGGCAAGACGGCCGGCGCCTTCCAGGTCAAGCTGGACCTCGTCTTCTCGCAGAAGGCCAAGTTCTACCTGGCCATGGGCTCAGGAAAGGTGCACGTTACGGGCTACTTCCAGCCGGGCCCGCCCAGCGACATGTTCGAGGCCGACATTCCGCTCATCGTCGGCGAGGCCAAGCCTGCCGCTGACAGCCACAAGAGCAAGAAGCGCGCGCGTGAGGCGACTGCCATCACGTGGGACCAGGTAAGCGAGCGGGTTCAGTATGAGTGCTCGTTGCGTGTTGTGCGTGTTTGTGGCCCCATCTGTAAATTACCTCCTCGGCTCTCGGTGCAGAGGGGGTCCAGACCATTTGGGATAGGAACGAGTAGCCTTTACGACGAGAGTTCTTCTTGTCTCTATACTCGCGCATGGTCCTTAAGGCTGTCTCCGCGCGGGGGTAGGAGGGGCGGTGGCCGCTCTGCTGTGGGCTCTGCGAAGGGCTCTGGCCCGGAAGGAGTCCTGGTGAGCGGCAACATAAAGCTGCTTCTCTATTGCTCCTGTAAAAGGCACTTTGTGGTCTTTCCGATCGGAATCATACGAGTCATAACTGTGCAACATCCACACCAATTGCATTCCTGCATGTGTGCATGTTCATTAGCTACAACTTAAAGAGTTCGTTGCAGCTAACCACGTCGTGTTGTGCTTCTTACAGAGCCCCAGCGACTCGGAGAGCGAGGAAAAAGCCAAGCCTGCCAAGAATGACAAGGTCGCTGGTCCAGCTCCTACCAAAAAGCACGAAAAGATGAAGCAGGAGAAGAAGGAAGAGAAGAAGGCGCAGCCATTGCCGTCGCCTGCCACCAACGGCACACCCGGACAGCCTGGCCAGGGAAAGAAGAAGCGCAAGAAGAACAAGAAGGCGCACGCCGCCACCACTAGCCAGTAGGGACTCCACACAAGCAAGTGTACAAGATCATCGAAGTCATTCGCAATAAACTATTGTCAAATCTGTAGAACTTGCCCTTTGCTTTTGATTTTGAGCACTACGGGCTGGTAGGGTGACTGGAATGCGGCGTCAATGCCCATTTCCCCGACGCAGTCCGATGGAACTGCTGTACAATTGCCGGGCCCCAGTCCGCGTTCTGGATTGCCGCAAAAAGCACAAACACCACGTACATTACCCACATGGCGTTGAAAAGTTGGAACGCGCGCATGTTTTTCTTCCCGATGCACTTGCCCATCCACGGGCAGTGGTGGTCGTAGCCCTCGATGCACACATCACAGTCCTCGCAGTGCTCCGTCTCGCGATCTTGCTCAATCCCGCAGATATCGCAATATCGTGTCCGAACCGGAGGGCGAATGCTGGAAAGACCTACAGCCGTCAGAGGAACTGTATCGGCGTCGTTTTCGACGTCATCGTCCATGACGTTGCCTTCCTCGAGGCCTTCAAGAGTCTTTTCGTCGTCCAGCTTGGACGCTTGATCACGTTTAGGAAGGATGATTCCCGGATCCGTGCACGCTGTTTGGTACAGGTAGTAGACTGTAGAGTAGCAGAAGCCGAGTGTGATGAGCGTGTAATACCAAGGCAGGAACCGGCATTGCTGGTCGAGGAATGCGCCCGTGGACGCCAATATGATGGCCAGCGTCACCAGCACGCCAATCCAGTGCGGTCCGACAATCACGACCTTGGTCGCCGACTCTCCGTTGTAGACAACTCGACGCTCGTGGAGGATCTGTAAGGCGGTAAAGGGGAGCGTTAGTGCTTACAATATCGCTAGCGCTCTTGCCAACGCATGACCAACGTACGTAGCTTTGACTGCAGTTCGCAGTGCACAACCGCAAGTTCTCCAGTCAGCTCATGGAACTCAACATCCGCTTGGCAAGTCACGCATGACGCACCCGAGTCGTTTGAAGTTGCAGCAACCTGCACGGCCACACCTCCGTCAGCCCCATACTCCACCTCCAGCCCAGCACATCCGCTGCACTCACACAGGAACGCCAGGGGGTCCGCGCTGGTCTGGGAGTCCCGCAGCTTTCGCTCGCCCTCGTCCTCGAACTCCGCCGCCATCTGCTCCAGCTCGAGCTCCAGCTGCTTGCGGCGTTTGTGGTGCGCCTCGACGTCTTCCAGCAGCCGCTGCTGGTCGTCGGTTGACGCACCCGAGGCGCGGCGCTGGTCCCCGACGGCGACGCGCATCGCGATTACGTGAGTTGGGTTTCAAGCAGAAACGGATGCGAGCGGAAGCATACAAAACGCAAGACATTTGAGAGAGACATGGGCAAAAATGCACCACCACTATCTATGTTTCGCCACAAGATGTGAACCAAGCACGAAGCTCAGCGCCACGCCAGTCTACATGATGCTACAGCGGTTCCAGATTCCCGCGTCCTGCTGCTTGCTGTCTTCCTCCTCGACCGCTTCGGACTTTTGCGACAGCGGGAATGTCGCGCCAGCAGCACTCAGCCGCTCGAAGATCTCGCGCTCGACCTGCTCCTTCTCTAGGCGAGCCTTCTCGGCACGCTCAGCAACGAACTCGTCGTACGTCGTCACGGCGACGCCCATCTTTTTGCCAGACTCATCCGACACCTTCGGGTTCACAGGCTCATCGAGAACCACAAACGCCTCCTGCTCGTTCTCGCGCACGACGCGGTGGATCTTGGATGAACGGAAAACGTCTTCCATGCGCACCTGGTGGATCTTTCGCTTGGTGCTGGTGGTCTGCACGCGGTACACTCTCGATCGGTCAATCGTCTGCGCAAGGTTTGACAGGTCCAGGAACCGCTCGTCCGAGATCATGAGATTGATCTGGTTCTGGAAAGCCTCCATCTCCTTCAGGCGGGCATCCAGCTCGGCGGCAGTTTGAGCCTTGTCAGTCGCAACAAGGTCGCCCTTGTTGTCGTGGGCGAGCAATCCGAGGAAGCACACTGCTGTCATGAACGCGTCGAAGCCCGCTTCGTGGCACAAAAGATTTTGGTCACCGTCTGCTTCGGCCTTCAGCGCCGCACGGTACCCTTCAAAGCGTTCGTCCGGCGAAAGAAGGCTCTCGGGGCCAGGCTTGACATTTTCACGAACGAATTCAAACAGCGCCGACAGGCTCGTCGACTTCATGTTTTCCGCAAGAGGTGAGCGCAGTGTCACATGCTTGGTGTCGTAAATGACCGGGAAAAGCTTCGTAAGCTCCGACTTGAACTCGGCCAGCGTGTCCGGAAGGGGCTTGTAGAACTGGTTGAAAACGTACACAAAGTCCAGCAGCGCATTGTGACCGATCACGGGCTTTTTGCTCTTACTGATGGCGTCAATGACCTTGGAGAACCCGATCGCATGGTCAAGCTCGTCTTCCATATCCTTGACACGTGCAGCGATCAGGGCCTGTTTCTGCTCCTTGGAGACATACGACACCTCAACGCCGCCGTTAACCGAGTCCGAGTAGAAAGAGTCGCCCTTGGCGCGCGCGACTTCGTGCACAATCATGGTGAAGAACGAGTTGCGAGTTGAAACGAAGAGCTTGTCGCCGTGCTTTGCGCCGTCCTTGACCCACTGGTCGAGCTTGGAGGTGGTGTCCGCAAAGAATTCCTGTGAGCAGCACGGTCGTTGGATCAGAAGGGTGCTTCACAGGGTATAATGCTGTCACAGCAAGCATACCTGTCCCTCTCCCGAGAGCGTCAGTCCTTTGCTGGGCTTGGTGAGCGCATCAATCCGGCGTTGCAGGCGCTTCTTCATGCGCTCCGTCTTGGAGAGGTTGATAAACGGGATGCCATCGCGGATGAACTTGTTGAAGTCGAACCCGTGGTCAGCGAGGAACGTGAGACTGGACGCCTGGCACAGGAAGCGCTCGTCGGAGGCCCCGTAGGGTCTCGGGAAGACGTAGAAGTTCCATGTCTTGATGCGGACCTGGTCATCGTCCTCGACGTGCACCGTCGATAGTCCGAACTGCGTGACGAGGAAGCTCTCGCCGGCGCTCTTGACCTTGCGGTACCGCTCCTCGAGCGTGTCTGTCTCCATGTAATCGTCGTCAGTCCAGCTAAGGGTATCACAGCCGGCAGAGGGCCCACGCACCCAGGTAGCGCTCCTTGTCGGCCTCGTTGGGCGAGAGCCCCGTGAACTCGGTGTCGATGGCGATGAAGCGGCACGAGGCGGCCTGGATGTCGCGCTTCAGGTCGCCGAAGCAGGCCTCGAAGTTGTGGCGCGTCACGTTCATCTCGCCGAGCGTCTCGAGCGCTGGCGGCTGCAGCTGCGACTGCGAGAAGCGGCGACTGACACTGGGGACTCGGGCGCCAGCGGCGGCTGGCGGCGGGAGCAGCGCGGGCTGGCGGCGGAGAGCGCGCGGCGAGGCTTTTACCGCGCAGCGGGCTATCAGCATTTGTCTGGCGTGGGTTGAAAGCAAGTGGCGGCGTTTATTTAGGACCGAAAGCCCCAAAACAGCGTGGCGTTGGCAGCTGTCAGTATTCGTTACCCATCAAAAATGGTTCCTGTTTTAGTGTGGCAGCAATGCTCTACTCAAAGCAGACACAGGACAAACGCTTGCTGAAGCCATGGCGAGCGGGCAGGCGACAAGCGTGGCCGAGCTGTCGGCGCCCGAGCTGTACGAGCTCGTGTTCCAGCTCAAGCAGTGCAACGAGAGCGCGCCAGAGGAGACGCGGCGGCTGCTGCAGGAGCAGCCAGAGCTGGCGCGCGCCATCGCGCAGGCACAGCTGAAGCTCGGGCTCGTCAAGGAGCGCGCGGCCTCGGCGGCCCCGCCGGCCAACGCCGTCGTGCGTTGCTGCTGCTGATTGCAACGTAGTGATGATAATGAGCCTGACAGGGACTAACGGGCGTGTGTGGCTGCTGCGACAGGGCGTAGCCAGCGACCTGCTCGAGATGCTGGACCCCGAGCAGCAGGCGCTGCTGGAGCAGGTGCAGAACCTCGCGCCAGAGGTCATCCAGGCCATGCCGCCCGAGGAGCGCCGGCAGATCATGGAGCTGCGTGTCGCTATGGGGCTTCCGCCTGCGTAAAACCCGGCATTTGTGCGAGTTCGAGACGATCTACCAAGGAAATACAGGCCTTTGTATTGCTGCGATCTTCCCACACTATATGTAGGAGTTCGACCGACCCACGAGCAGGAAGACTAGAACTTGAAGTCTTTGAGCTTTTTGCTCTTGTCCGTCTTCGCCTTCTTTTTCTTCTTGGCCGCGTCGTCCTCGTCCGCGGCCGAGGTGGACGCGGTGCTCTCGTCCCCCGGCGGCGCGTCTTCGAATCGGCGGCGTACGCGGCCAGTGGAGCTGCTGGTTCCGTTGGTGGAGCCATTCGAGCCTGGGACGACATAAGCATGACCAGATCCATATAGCGAAGTGCCCACCGAGGTCTACAGAACTGTGAGCTCCAGAAGTAACACCTAGCGAGAACCAAACGAACCTCTTTCTGCTCGATGACAGTATATAGCTGCTGAGGTGCGTCTGGCGTTTCTGTTCCTCTGCGCAACATTGAGACCAAGGCAATCAATGAGTGCTTATGCAGAACTCTCGCCCTATAATGCATAGGTAAACGAACCGTGCTCCCTTGCGAAGATCCACAACACCAGGAGTCGTGAGGCCAGACGAAACGCTGGAAATTCCATCCGACATCGGGGTTTGCAACCCTGACGCCTCGATGGACTCGTCCAGTGCAGCCTCGATCGCGTCCTCGGGAGTTGCCTCTTGGTCCTCTTCCTCCTCCTCTTCCTCGTCCTCTTCCTCTGCATCAGCAACTGTTAGTCAAAAACATTTACAATAGTGCTATGTTCAACATCATTACCTTCGACTTCTTCCAGCTCTCCCCACCGCTCCTTGTTGATAGGCTCAGCCTGAATAAGAGCGATTGACAAGTCAGTGTCGCAATGCCTAGGAGATGTACGCAACCGCCATCTACCTGATCGCTACTGTCTGCCGCCTGGCCGAACACGTCGCCGTAAAGTGGCTGTCCATTCTACAGAGCGCAGAAGCAAATCGTCAGACGTTGGCGTAGAAGCGAACGGTCATCCCCACGTTACCTCGTCAACTGGCGGTTTACCCCATCCACCAGGATGGTACCCAAAGCTGGATCCCTCCGGAATCGGCGCATTCAGACCTGGGATTTTCAAATTCGGATACGCAGGGGGCGGCCCGTAACGCTGCATATTGAGAAGCCACGGAGGAGGGACACCATCAACCATTCCTAGTGCTTGCTGTTCACAATAAACGAAGTAGCCAAGTTAGACAGTGCCATCGAATGAGGGTATTAAATGCAGAAATACGACCACACCTTCAGAGCATCTGACAGTTGGCCGGGAACCTTGGTTTTCAACTTGACTTCAAACTCTTTGCCTTCATAGTAGCTGTGCCGGTCAACATGTCAAATTGGTGAAAATCAAATGCTTGGAATGTGGAAAAAGCGAAAACGCACAGGTCACCAAGCTGTGTTAGCTTTGGCTTCGTCTGGAACCGAAAGAATGCGTCGTGCAGAACCTGATAGTCGATATCCACTCGTCCCATCTTGGGTTGCACTCGTTCCCTTGCACGCTGCTTGCTCTTCTTCTTATCGTCTTCCTCTGCGACCGCGCCCCGCACTTCTGCGATGCCCGTCTGGGCGATAAAGTCTGCGCAAGGCAACAGAATTGATCAGCGACAACCCCGTTCCCGCGAGTTTAATACAGAGCATCAGTACCTGGAAGCGCGAATGGCTGCTTTTCAAAGCCGCGTTTCCCCTGCAGGTACTTGCGCTTGTGGGCCCAATGCCGAGGCACAGGCACCGTGTTCCTGTACGACTTAAGGAATACTAGCAGCTTCGGATCTGCCGACGTCACGTCGTGCGCCTCGACGACATCGGGGTACGCGACGAGCTGCTTGAGCTCCGCCACCGACAGCCGCTTGAGCTTCTTGCGCTGCTTCTTGGAGAGCTGCTTCTCCTCTCCCGTGGCGTCGTCGCCTGCCTCCTGCTTGGGCTCCTCCGCTCCGTCCTTCTCGGCGCCGGCGCCGTCCCCCTCCTGCCACCACGCGTGTTAATATCATCCGCAGCCCATTCAGCTCAGAGCTGTGAACACGCACCTCCTCGTCGGACGTCTGGCCGCAGAGCTGCTCGGCCGATGAGAACTTGCCCAGGATGCGCATGAACTCCTCGTAGGCCGGGTCGTCCTCGGGCAGCGCCAGCTCCTTGCTCATGTCCATGCTCACGTACTCGACCTCGACGTCTGGCGAGGGAGCGCCCGCATCCTTCCCCTGCGGCTGTTTTGAGCTGCTGGAGCTGCTGGCGCCGCCCAGCGCCTTCTGCTGCTGCTTCTCCGCCTTCTTCTTCAGCCGCCGCCGCTGGTTCTTGGTCAGCGGAGCCGCCGCAGTCGCCGCCGCCTCGCCGCCCATCGATCCGCTCGGGAGCCGCTTTGCCAGGTGCCAATCGAGCCCTTCCAAACCGATACCTCTTGGGCGATAGTACCGGATGGCGCGCGCTAAGTGCGAGCAGCTGCTGTGGCTTGCTTGACCCGCTCGGAGCTGTTGAAGACCCCTGCATACTCAACTCAAGGTAACTCTGACGCGATTGAACGTCTGCGTGACTAATAAATAGCATGGCGCGTCGATGATCGCCGCGCTTTCCATCGCGTTTTCGCCTGTATAAAGTTGCTCCACACGCCTACCGGTGCTACCCAAGCGGCTCGGCGGAGGACCCATCTCGGGGCCTGCAAAAGGCGGGCCAGGCCTGAGCGCGGAGCTCCTTTGCTTTCGCGCCGCCAGCTGCTCCTGATATTTCCGCGCCGATTTCTGTCCAATGAGCGCGCGAGAGGTGCTCCTTTTCCGCGAATGATGAGCGGTATATCAAACCGCGCAGTTTCTAACCGCCATGATTTGCTCGCGCGCATCGTCATGGTTTCTCCTGCGGGCATACTTTGCGCAAGTGAAGCCTCCCGCCGTAACCGCAGTCGGGCGGCCTATACTGTACGCAAGTGACGCGCCGCGGATGGCTTTCTTGTGTGTTGCCCTCAGGGCAAGCCAAGCCAGACGCGAATTTCTCCACCGCGCCTAGGAGACAGGCGGTCAAGTCTCGAGGCGGCCCCGCAGCTGCTCCCCCCTGCCTGCCCGCCCGCCTGCCTGCCGGTCGGCCGCCATGAAGAAGTCCCCGGTCGTCGGCATGAAGAAGTCGCCGGTGGCCGCGATCGGCAACATCCGCGAGGCCGTGCGGCGCAAGAGCGTGGGCCTGAGCTTCACGAGCATCAGCATCTTCGGCCGCAGCGCGAGCTCGGGCGGCGAGGGCGACGGCGAGGGCGACGCGGACGCGGACGACGACGGCGAGGGCCCGCGCTTCAACCGGTCGAGGGAGGACTCGGCGCCCAGGGAGAGCGACCCGCCCGAGCCCTCGCCCTCGGTCGGCTCGGGCTCGCGCAAGAGCTCGTACGTCGAGCCGCCTGAGCCACCGCTGCCGCCCCCCGGCGGGCTGCTCGAGGCCGCCACCGTCAACGTGCAGGGCAAGATGAAGTCCATGATGGAGACCTTCCACGAGGTCACCACCTCCATTGTGCGTCCCCGATCGACCATGATGGCCGCCTGGCTCAATCGCTAATGAACGCTTGACACGTGCCACGCAGGACGACGAGACCGTCCAGTGCGGCGTCTTCCTCTCGCGCACCGCGCTCTTCTCGGACCGACTCGTGGTCTTCCTGGGAGACAGCGACGGATCCCCCGCCGGCATCTGGAGCTCCAAGCTCTGCGTGCGCGAGGGCCGCGAGGGCGGCGGCATCATCAAGGGCAGCCTCGGCTCCATGCTGCCCTACATCATCAAGGCCAAGGAAGACAAGCTCGGCATCGTGCTCTACGACGACGTGTTCAAGGACTCGATGCGGTCCGGCGAGATCGATGTAAGGCCGCTCTCTACTCTGCAAAAGCTGACATGGGCTAATTCGTGACTTCCCTGTCCGTTATCAGATGCCAAGCGCGATTACCCGGTTCATCACGGGATGGCGCAACCATGTGCTTACATCGCGAGCAACGCACGTTTTCATTGTCGCCTATCGTGACGGCGGTAAATTACTAGTGGAGACGCTCCGCTCGAACCTCAAGGAGATGCAGCGCCCCGTCAGTGGTGTTGTGTTCATTGACTCGACGCATCAAGTGTCGTCGGACGACCCGTACGCTCTACGCAAGCTTCTAGCGCAGTGGTGTCTTGCGTATGCCAGCTCGGGGGAGTCCTTCTTGACGCGACTAAAATCCAAGGAGCAGGCCCTAGGATGCATCTGTCTTGCTGGCGGATCTACCGAGCCTGGCGTTGAGATGCTGCAGAATATTACCGATTCGGTCTACGCGAGCTTCAAGGCGAGATGGTCGGGCTTCCGCGTCAAGAATGTCAACAGTGGCATGGAGAAGTCGTGCTATCTATGCAAGAATATGTTCAACATGCGCAGGTGGCGCCGTCACTGCCGGACTTGCCAAAATCCCGTGTGTGAGAAATGCTCCACGGTGGAAGCTACTCGTCACGAAGGACAAGTCCGATTGTGCCAGACGTGTAGGTCGCTCCCATCGCTCATCCACTGGTCTCGTCCTCGTGCAGTGCGCACGGGTGAAAAGGAGAGCGTCTTCAGTGGATCTGCCAAGCCTGGCAAGATGTCGGTCAACGACTTCGAGCTTGTGACTGTCATTGGCCGTGGCGCGTGCGGCAAGGTGCTGCTGGTGCAGAAGAAGGATGGCGCTGACGCTGGCCATCTGTACGCAATGAAAGTTCTGAAGAAGGAGTGGGTTATGAACAAGGACCTCGTCACGCAGACAATGGCGGAACGCCGCATCCTGCAAGATGCCAACCACCCGTACATTGTGCAGCTCAAGTATGCTTTCCAGAACCATGACAAGCTCTACATGGTCATGGAGTATTACAGCGGTGGCTCGATGCGTCAGGTGCTGCGTCGTCGCGGCCGATTCAGCATTAAGCGTGCTCGCTTCTACCTCGCCGAAATTTTGCTCGCGATTGCGCACCTACACGGGCTCAATATCCTCTACCGTGACCTCAAACTAGAGAACATTGTCGTCACCGCAGACGGCAATGTTGCGTGCACAGACTTTGGTCTGTCCAAGGAGGAGATGGATGACAACGAGCGCACCAGCTCGTTTGTTGGCACGTGTGAATACCTTGCTCCCGAACTTATTCTCAAGGAGGGATACGGCAAGGCTGTCGACTGGTGGGCGTTCGGCATTTTGGCGTACGAAATGATCCAAGGCGACTCGCCATTCCGCCACAACGTGGCAACGATTCTGTTTGACAAGATTCTGCAGGAGGAGCCCGTGTTTAGCGACCGGTTCACTCCGGAAGCGTGTGACCTGATTCAGTCTCTGCTGACGAAAGACCCGACGCGCCGCCTCGGCTGTGGCCCCGAGGGCGTCGAGGAGATCAAGTCGCACCCATTCTTTGCGGAGATTGACTGGGATGCGCTGCTGAACAAGGAGATGGAGGTACCGCGCCCTCCACATCGCATGGAGGACGTGACGGACGAAAGCCACCTATCGCGTGCTTTTGCCAAGATGCGCGAAGCCCGCGAAGAGCTCATGCCTGATTCACCGGTGTCGCTGCCGTCATCGCCCTCGGAGCAGAAGCATTTCGACCGCTTCTCGTACCAAGGTCTGGACGGCTGGAACCCGAAGATGGCCGACATGGACTTTGACGAAGCCACGGGCGACTTCCAGCAGGCAACGATCCAGGAAGACGAGGAATATCTTGAAGAAGAGTATGCGGAGGAGGAGTTCACGGATTCCGGCGATGGTCCGGGCGTCCCCGACTCTCCGATCTCGATGAAGCGGAACTCGGCGACCAAGCATAGACGCTCGGCTACTCCCCCGGCCTCGAGCTCGGCTGCCTCGGCATCTCCGCGCAGCCCAGGTAGCCCGGGGAGCCCTGGCAGCCCGCCGCCGGCCCCGCTGAGCCCCGGGAGCCCGAGCGCGCAGTCGTCGGGCCCGTCGACGCCAATCGAGAAGAACGAGCGGAGCAGCCCGGTGTCGGTCGAGCCCGAGTCGCATCATTTTTAGGAAGGTGGCGAAGCTCGCAGCAGCCAAGCCGCCGTTGCATGAGTTCGTAGTTGTAGTACACTTAGTGGCCGGGAAAGTTGTAGACGCTCATGAGACGGGGATTCACATCACGGTCGGTGACTTGCGTTGCGGCCGGACAAGCACGGCACATATATGCTTGTCAAAGCTGCCACTGCCGACCGTCAACTCAGTCCATTGGCCGCTAGGCCACGTCAGTGTTGATGGGTGCAGGCTCGTCTCTGCGTCTTTGACCTTTCATCGTTTAACTTATATCTTGCTTTTCGTATGGCACCCAGGCAGTTTGCGCGTGCAGTCCACGCGCCAATTTGCCCTATTTTTCAGCCAATCAGCGAGCGCGCCGCAACCTGCGGCCCTCGTGCGCCTTGCTTGGCGCCGAGCGGCTCCCCCCGTCAGTCGTCCATTTCCCGCCGCCCAAGCAGCCGAAGCCTCCGACTTGCTCCCTCGCCATGTTCTCCAAGGCCGTGCGCTCCGTGTCCGCCGCCTCGGCTGCCCGCCGCGGCTGTGAGTGGACGCTTGGGCGCTCCTGGTAGTGGACAACGGTGGACGCTGACTTGCGATTTTTGTTTTCAGTCGCCAGCAAGGCCAAGATCGTCGTGCAGAAGCCCGTGGTGGAGCTCGACGGCGACGAGATGACGCGCGTCATCTGGTCGCAGATCAAGGAGAAGTACATCCACCCGTACCTGGACCTGAACATCGAGTACTTCGACCTGGGGCTGCCGCACCGCGACGCCACGAACGACCAGGTCACGATCGACGCCGCGCACGCCATCCAGGAGCACAATGTCGGCATCAAGTGCGCCACCATCACGCCCGACGAGCAGCGCGTCGAGGGTGCGTGGCTCTGCTGGCGCCGCAGCAGCTTTTAATGACCAGAGCTGACCGATCGTGCCTTGTATGTGACCCACGCAGAGTTCAAGCTTAAGAAGATGTGGCGCTCGCCCAACGGCACCATCCGCAACATCCTCAACGGCACCGTCTTCCGCGAGCCGATCGTCATCTCGAACGTGCCGCGCCTCGTGCAGGGCTGGAAGAAGCCCATCGTGGTCGGCCGCCACGCCTTCGGCGACCAGTACAAGTCGACCGACTTCATTGCGCACGGCCCCGGCAAGTTCGAGGTGGTCTACACGCCCGCGGACGGCAGCGACAAGCAGGTGTTCGAGGTCTACGACTACAAGGGCGCCGGTGTCGGCCTCGCCATGTACAACACGGACGAGTCGATCTACGGCTTCGCCAAGTCGTGCTTCTCGTTCGCGCTCAGCAAGCAGCAGGACCTGTACCTGTCGACCAAGAACACGATCCTCAAGAAGTACGACGGCCGCTTCAAGGACATCTTCGAGGAGGTCTACCAGGCCGAGTTCAAGGCCAAGTACGACGCCGCGGGCATCTCGTACACCCACCGCCTGATCGACGACATGGTCGCCCAGGCGCTCAAGTCGGACGGCGGCTTCGTCTGGGCTTGCAAGAACTACGACGGTGATGTCCAGTCGGACATTGTCGCCCAGGGCTACGGCTCGCTCGGCCTCATGACGAGTGTGCTCGTTGCGCCGGATGGAAAGACGGTTGAAGCCGAGGCCGCCCACGGCACGGTCACTCGCCACTGGCGCCAGTTCCAGCAGGGCAAGAAGACGAGCACCAACCCAATCGCGTCCATCTACGCCTGGACGCGCGGTCTCGCTCACCGCGGCACGCTCGACGGCAACCAGGAGCTCGTTGACTTCTGCCTGGGCCTCGAGGACGCCGTCATCAAGACAGTCGAGGCCGGCCACATGACCAAGGACCTGGCCATCTGCATCCACGGCAGCAACGTGACCCCGGACCACTACCTGTACACGGAGGACTTCATGGACAAGGTCAAGGAGACGTTCGATGCCAGCCGTCAGTAAGCGGTTAGTTCGTGCCAATGGTCGGTAATGATGCGCCTGCGAGTTAGCACGCGCCGAGAGACCTGAAACATGGAGAATGAACTCTTCGTGTTTTTTTTCTTCTCGTCGATACAATAACTCCCTATTTTTACGGCACCATCATAGTCTCGCTTGCTGTGCCTTTGTTGCAGCTCGGCCGACATGCTGTCGATCTTCGAGGGCAAGCACGTTGCCGACGGCTCCACGAATGCAGCAAGGCCTAATGCAGGCGAGATCCTGACACCGCGAACACCTCTCCTGCTTCGTGGCCATACGATGGAATGTTTAGCTGTCGCTGACGGCGAACGCCGAGGCTCTGGCATCTCACACAGCGCTGCTGCACTTATTGCGGCTTCCAATATTCAAAACCAAGCAGATGCAAGTACCAGTCCAGAAGGTATTCGACGCGCATCGAGTATCCGAATGCCAGCCTTCAACATGAACAATGTACTCGCGGCTGGAAACGATGAGCTGGACGGATTGTTGACAAACCGGCACTCAACCAGCAACGCCAACACCTCTCGCCTCACTCGTCGAGACTCGTCGACAGTTCCTGATTCAAATGGCACGGTTGAAGCAGCTCTCGCACTAGTCGTCACTCCACGATCTCGAGCTCCACTTGTGCTTCAGGCAGCAGTGGCACTTTGGCGTCTTCGAGATGAAGCGAGGGGATTTCGCAAGTGGAAGGATGTTTTGGCAGAGCCGCTTGACCTGCGAGCACAGCTACCAGAACTGTTATCAGGCGTGACAATGGCCGATGAAGCTCGACGGCTATTACTCACAGCCGAGACCAAGCGCCAGGTTGCCCAAGCTCGCCGCACCAGCAACGCAGTCTGGGATGATCAACCAGCCATTTTCTCACGAGCAGAGTCGAATTTGCTCGTTCTATGGGCACGAGAGGCACATGCTAAGACCTTTCGTGATGTAGATGACCTAACACTACGCGAAGTTGTGCGTTTCTTGCATCTCAAGCAGTACCAGGATGGTGAACCGCTTTTCTTTGAGGGAGAGCCGGGCGACATGTTCTACTTACTGCTCGATGGCACTGTTGCAGTCTACAGCGGCGCGTCTGCTGTGATCAAAAGCCGCAGCGGATCTGCAAGTCCGCAGGGCAGCCGTCAACTTAGCTCAGAAGATTTACTGGCACTGGGTCGGCGTGTGTTCACCTACCGCACAGGCGAAAGCTTCGGTGAGACTGCTATGTTCACGAAAGATGCAGGGCGAACAGCCTCAGCTGTTGCAGCTGGAGCGAGTGAGGTCCTCGAGCTCGCCAAAGACGTGTATTTGCGAACGCTAAAAAAGTTCCATCGACAATATTACGAGCGAGCGAGACGACTGCATTTCGCACAGCGCGTTCAACTATTTCGTGAGTGGCCGAGACCCCGAGTTTCAGCTGTTGCTGACGTCCTAGAGCTCAAGAAGCTCAGTTTTGGCGATCGACTTCTTGTTGAGGGTCATGCGGCTCCAGGTGTATGTTTTATTGTACTCAGCGGCGCGCTCAAACTAACTACGCAGATCACAATCGATGACTCTCACAGTGAAGGAGGTAGTGAAGACAACGACGATGATACTCACATATCATTATCGGCAAAGCAACGAAGACCAGCTGACAGCAATGAAACGACTAGTGCTGGATCATCGGCCAGCTCTCCTGTAGCTTCAAGTTCCAAAAAGCTAGTCAGGCGTGCTCGTCGGGGAGGGCGTGGTGTAACAATTGTGCTGCACGTTGCACGCCCGGGAGAGATCATCGCTATCGAGTCAATCTTAAATCCTGGATGGAAACCCACCTACTCTGTAGTTGCCGACTCTGCTGAAGTTGAGGTGTACGCACTGGCGGAGAGCGATGCACGCACCGTCCTGGGTGGCCCTGGATCGGTTGTGTACCAGCAACTGAGGCAAATATCTGATACCACCGCCAGGCAGCGGCGCTCACGGCTTGATGTTGGCAGGCGGGCGCTCCAGGAACAAGAGCGTAGCCAACACCCTCCAGTGATTGGCACCTTACTGGAAGAAGGAGGGTTCTGCGACGCAAAGTTGCTGATAGGCGACGATTTCGATATATTTCCTGCTGATGCAGATTCTAAGCAGGAAACGCAGAGTCGACCGCTGCCAATCGAGACCGTAGCAGCTGAACATTCAACATACATCCCGCACTTGGACACAAGAAAACTATTATCTGCCTCGGTGTCATTAGGATCTGCGTTAACACTGGCGTCACCTTCCAGGTGGTCTCCACACCAGCCATCAACAGATGAACGAGTGGACCCGGAAGTAAGTACTGTGGCACCACCCCGAATGCTATCAACTTGTGTGAAGAACTTTGTCTTTACCAACTCAGATACGCTCGCGGACGATTATGTAGAGCGGCTGCAGACACAATTCCCGGTTCAGCCGCCGAGGCAACCACCGTCGGTCTTGCTGGGCACATGCTCCAGTCCATCTGCTCGCGAGCCAGTATGTGCAATAACATCTCGAAGCCCAAACAGCTGCAATTACAGCAACCGTCACAGGAGACACAGATCGACCCAACAGCCTCAGCAACAATTGCTTGGACAGCACATGCGGCGGTTATATGAAACCAAGATGCACTGGGACACCACTCGCAAAAGCTTCGTGCTCGTGCCACCGCAATTGCCGAACTTTAATGTTTCTACAAATGCCTCTGCTTGCGAGTTGCCTGTTGCGTCTCCACCACCGTCAACTGCCAGAACGGGTGCCGAGCTAGCTCGACTACAACGATCGGCACAAGAGACCGCTCGTCGGTTGCTCGACGAGCGATCCCGAAAACAGAGCAAGAAACGCGTGCCAAGTCGAGACTCGACAACTTCTTCGTTCGTCCACTTCTTCTGACATCTCGGACTTTTTGAAGTAGCATCTTGAAATTATCTAGACCACGTCGCCCTTTACGCCAGCTTCCAACGGTCGACGTCCGGTTCTGGCGGCATCCCCGTGAGTTTGTGTTGTGCTACATCTACCTACCGACTATCAACTACTACTCGACTCTTTTTATCGCACAAGGGGTACTTTAGTAAACTCCAACGAGCTTCCAGCAGCAACTCCTGACCAGCCCTCTACGCTTTTGGACTCTATTCGCCATTTCCTGGACGGATGGTGCTGCTCAGCGACATCAATGCTCACGGCTTCGACTGGTGGTCGGGGGCGATGGATTTGAATGCTGCGGCATTGGAGCCTCCAGCACTCGGTGCCAACTTCAGAGCCTTGGGAGCAATTGAAATAGTGCCAGGTGATGCTGCTGACTGTGTCATCATACCCGACGAGTGCGCTGTCGTCGAGAAGTTTCCAAAAGTGCCACCGATGGGGAAACAATTGTTGCCCTAGAAAGCGGTCAAGCCGTCAGCGTCTTCTGGCTCAGTAATGATTCGCTTGCATTTGACGTACCGGAGAGCATTGAACGTGCATCGGATGCGTGTGTGCTGACGCAGGAATAGTGCCGTTCGGTACTGTCGTCGCCGCGTTCAATTGCTGTAGCTGGTGTGAAGAGCCTACGTGCTGCATCTGGTGCTGTGCCTGTCCGCCATGGGTCATCGCGACCGCATTGGCAGCTGCTACCGACCCGAGGTGTGAGTACTGGAGACACGTCGCCAGCTTGCTGACTTCTTGCTGCAGTCGGTCCCGATCACGTCGCATCTCTTCACGCTCGCGCTTCAAGGCCTTGATGGCTGACACGGCCTCTTGCAGGATCGCACTCTTCCGAACGCGGTTGGAGAGCCCAAGCAGGTCCACGAGTTCATCAAACTGGTTGGTATCCAAATACGTTAGCAACGTTAGATGACGCAAATGCTGGGTTCGGTGGAAAGAGGCAGATTCACCTTGACGTTCACCTCTTGCCGGCGCATCTTTTCCCGCGACTTTTTCCGGTATCCGCGATCCTCGTCCTGGCCGCCCATGCCCGAGCTGCTGCTGTAGAAAGCATGGAAAGAAAGATTAGTCTCATGGGCCTGGACACACGCACGCTAGTCGCGCATTCAGGCTGACACGCACCGCCTGAACAGGTTGTCATTCAGGTCCGGCAGGTCCTTGGGGTCGGCTGCGTCCACGCTCATAATGTTCTGGCACTGCGGACTCGGCTGCACGGCTCCGGGCGCCTTGTACGGTCCGCTGAATAGGTTGCCAATCTCACGGTTAGTCCTCTGTGGGTCAACTGGAATGCCACCACGGCAGGAAGGCACACCGTACCCGAACGGGAGCGCGCCCTTGCTCGTCATGAGTGCGGACTTGCGCAGCGCGTCAAGACTGAAGCTGTTGAGGTCCATGGCCTCATCGGCCGAGTGGTCCGCCATGGAGACGTCCGCTGGGGCCTTGCCCATGGCCGCGGCGTGGGCCGCCACGGCCGCCGCGGGGCCTCCGGCGGCCGCGATCGAGTGGAAGAGCGCCGCGAAGTCCTTGCGCGGGGACCCGAAGCTGGGCGCGGGGCCCGCGGCCGCGCCCTGGCGCAGCATCTCGGTGATGCTGGCGAGCGGCGGCGACGTGAGCTGCGAGGGCCCGCTGCTGCTGCTGGCCGTGCTGCTGGTGGACGTGCGGCTGCCGAGCGCGTCCGCAGTGAGGCCGGGATTCGGTAGCTGCTGCTGCTGCTGCTTGTCCTCGTCCGCGTAGCCGAGGCCGAGGCCCTTCCAGCTGTCGCCCAGGTCCGACTGGAGAAAGTACTCGCCCAGGTCCTCGATCTGCAGGCTCGACATCTCCTCGTCGAAGTCCATCTTGCTGTCCATGGCCTTGGCCTTGGCGTGGTCTTGGCCTTGCTCTTGGTGCAGCGGACAGGCGCAGCTCGAGGTTGAATTGACAGTAGCGAGGCGAGGCGGGAGGAGCCGCACGTCACGCAGCCATCCACCGGCAAGCGCGCAGATACGTAAAGTGCCGCCGCCCATGACCGCGGAACGCCTTTGGAGGCGACGCGGGCATCTGGTTGCCACATCAGGGGCGTGTCAAAGCGCCGACAAGTCAACCGCTAAGTGCCGAAGTCGACGCGTTTTTGACTGCTTTCCACCCCAACGACACATATAACTCTATCGAACTATGCTGCTGCGGCTCTCAATCCAAAAGATATTTCCACGGAGTGGTCAGAAAGTGGCGCAAACGGCAGTAAGTCGACAGTGATACGCTCGGCGAGGGGAAGGGCTAACTCACTAAAACAGACATACGATTGGCTGGAGAAGAATAAGTTGCTCAATGAGGGCCACAAAACGCGTGCCACCGGTGGCCAGACGGCGCTCGCGGCTGCGCTAAGTCGACACTGCCGTGCCGTTCTCCACATATAGAATGCAGTATTGTTGAATGAAGCGGCGAGTCGCCTGCAAGTTGCAGCGGCCGATACTCGAGCCAAGATGATGCGGCAGCAGCAGCGGAAGCGCGCGGCGCCGGACGCCGAGCCGGCGCCGCTGGCCGCCAAGCGCGCCAAGGCACTGGCCGGTGACGACGACTGCGTGTCGCTGGCCTCGCTGCTGCGCTCCAAGCCGTCGGCGGCCGACAAACAGCGCTCGCCCAGGCCCAAGACGGTCGAGAAAGTGCAGCAGAAGGCCAAGAACTCCAGCGTCAAGAGCGAGCCCAAGCTCGAGGGAAAGACCAAGCTCGCGGGACGGACCAACGAGCAGGGCGAGGCCGTGTTCGAGCTGGCGGCCAGGCGCCGCGTGACGGTGCGCAAGTGGCGCAGCGCGACGCTCGTGGACGTGCGCGAGTTCTACGACGACCAAGGCACGGCCAAGCCCGGCAAGAAAGGTGCGCCCGCGCTTGGCTTTGGGGGAACGAGGGCGCTGTCGTTCCTGCTGACGCTCGCACTACAGGGATCTCGCTGTCGCTGGACCAGTGGCGCGCGCTGGCCGAGGTGCTGCCGGACGTTTCCGATGCCATCGAGCTGGTTGAGGATGACCGCGTGAGCGACGCGGGCGCGGTCGCGAAGCTGGCCAAGCCGATCATCGGTGCGGACTCCGGAGAAGATCGATCGATCGGGTTTGAGGTGCATGGCCCTTGCAGCAACGAGATCTGTGACGTGATGCTAAGCGTCGTGGTTGCAGCTCTCCGCCAAGCGGCGCGTTACCGCGCGCATCTTCCGCAGCGCAGTGCTCATTGACATCCGCGAGTACTACGACAAAGATGGCAAGACGCTGCCGGGAAACAAAGGCATCTCGCTATCGAAGACGCAGTGGATCGCGCTGCAAGAGCTCGAACCTGACATTACTGAGGCCGCGAACCAGCTTTGAGGTTGACCTAAAAACGCGCATTTATTCTATCTAATTTTCAACAGGAAGACAATTGGTTGATCTACAGACAAGGCCATGTGCTGCCTCCTATCAGCAATGCTGAATAAGCAAACACGAACAATATTGCACTGGATTTGAACTGAAACGGAGCTTTAACAGCGGAACAAACTCCATGCACACCGAACCCAATCGAATTTCTGGTCTCATTCGGAAGCGATGATTCGACGTTCGCAAATCGGACTGCGTTGTAATGCTCGTGAAACATCTGCAGCAATCCATGGCAATTTGTCTGAGCACTTGAAACTCGCCCGCTCGCAGGGATTGTGACCAGACTGCACTTTTTGGTTTCGCATTAGCTCATTTTCACACCATAAATCGTTCGATGAACCATCAATGCCTCCTTTATCCCACGCCGTTCGGAAAAATTGCATCTCAACCAAAGTCAAGTGGTATTGTTGCCAATGGAGCAGTAGTCAAGGGAGCAACTCACAACACACACCACAAACAAATCGTCCATATTCAAAACTTTGAATCAGCCAGTTGGCCCCATTCATCGCATGGCATGGAAGCCGCCTGAAGTCATCAATACCCCCGAGTTTTAGAAAGCACCAAATCCCACAAGGTGTGTCTGTCTAGTTAGGACCCGAGTGCATCATCTTTCAAAGCAAGTGGGTAGAGGAAACAAATGCTTATTGATTATCTTGCACTGAACTTCAACTGAAACGGAGGCGCTCGCACCTGCTCCGGTATCGGAAGGAACGGCAATCATACGGCCACTCGTTGCCGTTTCTGGGGGCTATTGGACGCAGACCCGGCGGCAGATGCTGCTTCGCGACCCGAGTCTTCGGGTAGTGATCGCTTTTCGGACTCGCCGCTTGTTCGTCGCGACTCGGTTGGGGTGTCAGCAGGGGTTGGTGAATCAGCAGCGGCAGATGATGGAGAGCTAGTCGACTTTTCCTTTTCGATGGCCAGTGATTCGGCGCGCGTGGCCATATCGACGTCTGAATCAGCATTCGACTTTGAAGAATCGACGTTGGCCTTGTCCGGGGTGTTTTGCTCACTTCCCTTAGTCGAGCCGTCGTTACTCGCGCCTGACTTGCTTTCCTGGCTTCTAAATGACTCGAGACTCGGTTTTACATCCATGGATTCCTCCTTCGGTGCGTTAGAGCCAGCTTCAACAGGCGATGACGGTCGCGGATCGTCGGAGGACTTGATTGGTGATGACTCATCGGGCGACGAGCCTTGAGCGTAGAACGGGTGCTGCTTCATCTGGGAGCTAGGGGGCAGCATGTTGCTAATATTGTTGCTGCCAAAGTCCGATGGCATGAGGTTCAACCCGAGGCCGCCGCTCTTGTCTTGATCCGAAGGCGTCAAACTACCACTAAGCAAGTGATGACCGAAGAGTGCAGCGTTCTGAGGACTGAAATCGTGCAGGAGCATTGACGCTGTGAAAACAATAACAGATCGAGCGTTAGAACTCGCTCAGCTCAAGGTATCATGGAAACAGGTACGCACTTGTTGGGGACGGGAGTATACCGGAAAGATTAGGCGGGCTCGGCAAAGCTGCAAGGAGGTGCGGGGGCATACCACCCATCATTCCCAACTGTGCAAACAGCAATTGTCAGCGCTCTGTATCACAGCCCGTGGATCCAATGAAAACAGCGACGTACGCTATGCTGGTAAAGAGGGAGCGACGGCGGGATGTATGATAGCTGCTCCTTCTTGAGCAGCTGCTGGAATCCGCGATGCATGCGCTTCTTTTGCGATGCCGGGAGTTCGCCACCAGCCCCGAGCATGTACTGGTCCGGGTCGTTGGTGAGCCCAAGCGCGGCTCCAGCAGCCATGCCTCCGTGGAGCATGCGGTCTCCAGGGTACGTAGGCGGGATGCCGTTGGCAGCCTGAGCCGCCGCGGCTTGTGCGCTGAAGGACGCGTTGGCGTTGGCGTTTTTGGCGGCCGAGGCGTTGGCAGCCGCGGCCGTCGCCGGCTCCTTGGGCTGCGGGGGCTTCTTCTTCTCGCCGAACATGATCTCGTACTGTGGGGACAGCATAGCCACCAGGTCAGTACGCGTACGATGCGGTGTGAGCGGCGGTGTGCGCACAGACTTACGTCGTTGTTGTCCTTGGCCTCGAAGGGCTCGCCGTACTCGGTGTACTTGAGCAGGATCTGGTCGACGCTGGTGCTCGAGTACTGGTAGAGCTTGTCGTTCGAGTCGAATACGATGAGCGCGATCTCGCAGTCGCAGAGCTTGGACAGCTCCATGGCCTTCTTGAAGATGCCGTTCTTGCGCTTGGCGAACGTCACCTGCCGGTTGCGGTCGTCCTCGATGCGCTGGATCTTGATCTTCTTGCGGCCCATGGTCTCCGCTCGCTTCTTGGCTACTGCAGCTGCTTACAAGTCCGTCCATTGGTCCGTCAGCCGGGGCCAAACCGATCCATTCCCCTCCAGACGACCGCACCTGCTCCAGTTGACGACGCTCCGTATAAATATCCCCAGGCCCAGACAGCTCGGCGAGGTCTGGAGGCGCCGCGGCTATTTTTACAGTGAGCAGCTCTCCGCTTTGGGCGGCGGCCGACGCGAGCCTGGAAGCTTCGCCCAAAGGCCGCGGCCGAAATTGGGGCGTTATTTTTATCCGTTTCGCCTCTGTGGGCGCCGCTTCGCGCGGAGGTTTCGCGAATGATCGCGGAAGGCCGCGGCCTCCCGCGGCTCCTCATGATCTCGAGGTCTTTATAGGAGCTTAAGGCTTTGGGCTTGAGGCTTTGAGCCTAAAGGCTGAGCGTTTCCGTGGTGGAAGGCGGGGCCGTTGCGGCCAACGGAACGCTAGCAAGCCGGCCAACCGTCGCGGCATCCGTTTTGCATTTTCGTAGCCATGCGATCTTGAAAGGGCGTGAAAGTGGGGATGGTGCATTAGCGGGTGGTTAGGAGAGGACCTTGAGGTTGAGCAGCAGCAGGTCGCTCCAGGAGAGCGTCTGCGGGTACACGAGCCGCGCGCGCTGCTGCACGGTCGTGTCGCTGACCTCGTAGACGTAGATGTTGGCGAAGCGCCAGCGCAGCAGCTTCATGAGCACGATGTACCAGTAGTCCTCGGTCTGCACCAGGAACTTCTGGTTGGCGATCACGAACCCGTTGCTGTAGATGCCGTCCGCGGTCGCATACTTGACGCCCTTAATGAACACGCACGTCTCATAGTCCGCCAGCATCCCAAAGCGGTTTTGCATCTCGGCTCCTGTGGCGAGCTCGAACATTGTGAAGTTGGAGCGTTTAGCCAGCAGCTGCTCGCTGGTCTCGGAAGTACCCGTGCCGGCTGTCAGCCGTGAGCGCAGCACATGCAGCTTCTCAGGGAAGACGCGAGCGAAAACCTTGCGAGCGAGGATGTACGCGATTACCACAAGCAGCATGAAAAACACTGGGCATAAAATCTGAGCGAGGAACTTCTTCGTGATGCCGGATAGCGCGCGAGTTGACAGCGACACCATTGGGGAGATTTGGCCTTGGTACGGGTTGCTCGTCAAGTAGCCGTACACATACTGCGTGAATGCGGTCAACTTGATTTCTGCTTGCATGGTTGGAGACATCTCGCGAATTGCCTCGCGATTTTCGTATCCGATCGCAAAGGAGAGTAGCACAACGAGCGGGTCGACGCGTTCCTTCAGAATCATCCCAAGCCAGCTACACAGCGTGATGTAGATGGCTAAAAGGTCTGCGCGGACAATGCTTGGGTAAATAAAAATGTGTTCAATTCCCGCAGCATTGTTTGCGTCGTGAATACAAAACTCGGCGATCGACCAGAACTCCTCGATGTACCAGTATGCAAACACCCAAATACCTTGGATGTTGAGAATGTCGAGTGATGCCACGAAAGCGTCTCCAATCCACAGTTTGCCTTGCTGGAGGTTCCAAAATGAAACAACAAGCAGAATCACAAGGTTCAGGAATAGAATAAGAGCCACAATGCCCTGAAGAACTCGCACCCAGGCCCAAGTGTTGTAAGCTCTCACTGTGTTTGAATACTGAATCTCTGCTAATGCGTCCAGTGGGCGGGGATGCTGCACCCAAACGTGGTTGTTGGTGTTAGATTGCTCGTCCTCCGACGTAAGGTAGAATCCCGTGCGCGATGCCGTGAAAATGGTCTTCTTGATCTCCCCCTTGCTTACCCACGGAAGCACAGTTAGATTCCATAGCCCGTCATCTCCGGTCCCTTGCATGAGTGCAACGCGCAGTTTGAACTTGGAGAACGGGTAGCCAAGTGACACAAGGAAAATGTGCTCAGTGTCTGGGGCTCTTGTGGAGGTATCGTTCACTATGACCATGTCAACAATCGCAGCAGGGCCCTTCTCAACTTGTGCTGGCAGTGTGTACTGGTTTGTTGAGAGCGTCAAAGACATCAAGTGCACGTTGTCAGGCTCGCTGACATTCCGCATCAGGTAAAAGTAGCGGCCGACCGAGCGGTAGGCGATCAGGATGAAAGGACTTGAGCAATCCACCACTGGCATTATCAACTCAAAATTCTCGGGTTTCAAGTATTTGAACATTGCTGCAGGGTCTGTTTGGACGGCCGCCACGACCGATCGGAGGAAGTCGTCGCCGTAGATGAGATTCTGATATGTGATGAAGTTTGAGCACATGGTCGTCGAGATCCCGTCGCTACTCAAGTACAGCGTTCCGTTCCTCGGCGACGTGTCATCTCCCAATGCCTGTGTCACTAGTAGGCTATCCCGTACCACGGATTCTCCGAGGTAGGCCTTCATGAAAGTGAATGGGGTCGCCGTCGTGTCGGCCTCGACCACGCTCACGCCGTAGAGCAGGTCCAGCGACACGTTCATGGAGCTGATGCAGTTGACCATGACTGCCACGGCACACAAGAAAATCGCCAGCCGGTGCAGCAATTGCAGCACATTCCCCACCGACAGCTCGCTCTCCTGCGCCTGGGTGGTCTTGAGGATGCTCAGCTTCTTCTTAGCCGGCGCGCCCGAGTCCTTCCCGTCCGCATCCGCTCCCGCCCGCGACCGCTTCCTGGCCGCCGCCTCCGCGCGCTTCTTCTCCGAGTCGTCGATGACCGCAAAGTCCCCGGCATCCACGTGGCCGCCCACCTTGGCCCCGCTCCCCCACGGCATGGCTACAGCTCGATGCAAGCTTCAAGGGACGCAAAAGGCGATATGACAAATTAGGAGTACACGACAAAACGTGCCTGCCAAAACCTCCAAGCCGGTTTCTCCTGCCAAGCGCGACGATGGCCGCGAGCGTGCGCAGCACCGCCGTCAAGCGCATCCAGGGGGTGCGTGGGCGGTCGTTAGGGCTCCGATAGCGCCTGCTTGAGGTCCTTTTAGGGTCTGGAGGCCCGCTGACGGCCGCTGGAGCGCAGGATGTGCGCGAGATGATG
>JAASGX010000180.1:0-37015 GCA_023334415.1 Phytopythium chamaehyphon | reverse complement strand
TCGGCGGTTGGAATCGATCTAGCGTTTCTAAATACTCTTCGCCACTCGACACCACAAGCGCCTTCTTCAAGAACTTCAGCTGAGCCCGTCAAACCACAATTGAATCCGCCTCAAGCTTCACCAGCACCCCAAGCTCCACAAGTTCCTCAAGCTCCACACGTTCCACATATTTCTTACTTTTTTGCCTTGCGCTGCTATCGGAATGGCTTCAGCTGGGGTTGATACAAAGGCGGAAATGAAGTATCGCTTCCTCGGCAACACCGGCCTGCTCGTCTCTCAGCTCTCCTTCGGCACTGTCGTCGGTATAGCCACACAGAACGACTTCGAGACCGCCTACGCCATCATGGAGCGTGCCTTCCAGCGCGGAGTCAACTTCTTCGACTGCGCCGAGATCTACAACCAGGGTCGATCGGAGGAGGCTCTGGGCCAGGTTGTGGCAGCTGGAATCGAGCGCAAGCTGTGGGAGCGCGAGGATCTGGTGATCAGCACCAAGCTGTGTTGGGGGACCAAACGTTTCATGGCTGACGGCTCAAAGCCCAACAGTCAGTGGCTCACCCGCAAGCACATTGTGGAGGGCACGAAGGCGTCACTGAAGCGACTTGGTTTGGAGTATGTGGACTTGATCATGTGCCATCGCCCGGATCCGCGCACGCCTATCGAGGAAACCGTGAGTTTAGTCGATCGTTGAACTCTGTACTTGATGGGATTGCGCGTACGATGATGGATTGTTTGCCTGTAGGTGCGTGCAATGAACCACGTGATCGACCAAGGCTGGGCATTTTACTGGGGAACGAGCGAATGGAGCGCCGACGATGTGATTAAGGCGTGCGAAATTGCCGACCGTCTGGGGCTCATCCGCCCTGTATGTTGGAAGTTGAAGGCACTCAAGAAGAGTTGCTCAGTATTGACAAGGAAACTTGTGGTGTTGAGGACAGGAGTTCGACCAGCCACAGTACAACATGCTCGAGCGATCACGCGTGGAGTTCGAGTATGACATCCTGTACAAGGTCGGTTATCGTCACGTAAGGAAGGGTCGATTACAACGACAATCTGACGCGGCGCTCAATGCAGAAATATGGCTATGGGCTTACAACGTGGTCGCCGTTGTCTGGTGGCGTGCTGTCTGGCAAGTACAGCAAGGGGATCCCCGAGGTACCAACACGCTCGGCCGTCTTATCAACTCAATGCACAACATATAACTCACAACACTGTGAACAGGACTCCCGCTTGGCCAACCCGTTTTACTACCGCTTCAGCGCTCCAACGCTCGATGCCAAGGTGTCCAAGACCGATAAGCTCGCCGCGGTTGCAGCTGAGGTCGGCTGCACCTTGCCGCAACTCGCCATCGCCTGGTGCACGGCCAACGACAAGGTCTCGACGGTCATTCTCGGCGCCTCGCGCCTCTCGCAGCTGGATGAAAATCTGGACGCGCTGCAGTTCGTAGACAAGATCACGCCGGAGATTCGCGCCAAGATCGATGCGATCGTGGAGCCCAAGTACGTGGTGCCCAAGACGGACCCGTACCTCATCGCCATGCGCGAGCAGTGGCTGTGATTGTTTGGTGGTCCCGGGGGCTAGTGAGTAGCATAACAAGGAATCCAAACGATCCGATGCGGTTCCCATAGCCGCATGAAGGAAACGACTGGCAGCGGCCCGCTCCTCGATTCGCAGCTTTTGATTCTCCGCTCTTGCTTCTCTCAGTCGGCAAGATTGAGTCCAAGCGGCCGCTCTTCCCGGCTCACGACCCGGGACCTCGTAACAACCCACCAGACCCTTCGAGGCCAGCCACGGCACCACCGGTATGTTTTCAAGTCCGCGGCGCGATGGTCGGTCACGAAGGAGTATGGCGCGCAACGAGCCAGTCAAGGTAGCCGCCATACGTGTCTACGTGGTAGCCGCCATGCGTGGCTACACGGCGCGCACGCGGGCGGCAGAGGAAGAGGAATTGTGGGCCCGAGAGGTCCACGGCGTGCTCTTGTCCAGCAAGGAGCGACTTTGTCAAGTATTGCTGTGAGAGTATTGCTTCTTCGCCTTTTCTGCGAGGCTGCGTGCATCACCATTGCGGGGACGTTGGCTCCAACATGATCATCCACGAGCTGCGCGGCTGCATCGAAGCGCTTGACCACCCCCCACGGCTAGCAAAAGAACCTCAAGACCAATAATCCTGAGCTTCAGTTGACCAAGGTCCGGAACCTCCTCAGTTGACCCAGCGGTTCCCAAGCGAGGTTGAGCCTTGCGGTCGAGGTCGTGCTACTTCAAATCAAGGGCGTGGTCGGCGCTACCACATGCGCAGGCCAGAACCGTGAATCCTCTGCCCATCCAAATGGGATGGTTCTGCTTCTAAAATGGAGCATAGGGCGAGTTCGTCATTGACCACCGGTTCCTCTCACAACGCAAAAAGGGGAAGCCAGTGTTTGGTTGCTGTCACTAGCATTGCTGTGCCCAAGAGCAAGAGCACTACCAATCGGTAAGAACGAAGTGCTTACATCAGCTCAGCTGTAATTTTCTAGTAACGAAGGAATCAAAACATTCCGATGCAGCTTGATGCATGCCAATCGTTTTCAGTATCCCATCGAACAGCATCATCATCGCGACCGCGTCAACATAGTGGGACTCTACTACTGCGTCAACAACGTGTTGGGCGTGATCGTATGGCGCGACGAGCACGTGGCAATGCGTTTGCGATGAGTTTGTGTGCGAGTCACTGAGTGAGCCGCTTTTCAAATCCTGCGTTCTCTTCTGGTGGGAGCACCATCTGTGCCGACAAGATTGCAGGGCACCCGAGCATTTGTAAGCAGTGCAACGCACAAAGGTGTCGCTCTCATCAAAGCACCCAGTCCCTCATTTGCATCGTCCTCGAAACCCGCCATGGCGAACCTTCTGGACAATGATGTCATGTCGTTACTCGCGTTCATCGACGAGTTCTCGGCGCAGCCCGCTGATCCTACAACTCCGCGTGGCACGAAAGACTCCAGTAGCGGTCATGAATCCACCAGCAGCAGCGACGGCCGCGCGGAAGAGAACGAAAGCGGAAAGTCGTCCTCGTCAAGCCCCGCACTAGCCTCTTCCAACACCAACAATGGGCGGAAGAAGCGGAATCCATCATCTTCCTCGACCGAGCTCCAGCGCCGCAAGCGAGCCGAGATCAAGGCGCTTCGAGAGCAGGTCGAAGAGCTCGAGGCCCACGCTGCCAAACTCAAATATCAACGCCCAGACCACGCTCAGATCATGACGGGCGCCAAGCGCAAATCCGAGGCGGCAACCTCAAAGTGGCAAGAAATGGCGATGGTCCAGTCCCGTGAACGTCAGCGCTCAGAGCTGACCAACCGGAGACTGAAAACGATCTTCTCGAACCAGCAGCAACTGCAGTCGGGTCTACGGAAGCTGCTGAACAAGCGCATGGCACTACAGGTACGAGCTTGTTTGGCACTCATGTGCATGGGTGGACTGACCCATGCCAATGCTCGTGTCAGGGTGTGGACCTTGTGTTCGGCAACGGTCAGATCCATCGCCCGCCTGTGACCTCGCTCGATTGCAGTCCAGCGGTCATTAACAAGTTGGCACAAGAAGTGAGTGCTCTTTACTTGAGACTCGCTCCCTTCGAGATGCCCTCGCTACCAAGCACGTTATCATGCACCACCACGTTCCATCCGAACCACAAGCATGGCCGAACGGTTGAGGTGGTGACGACCACGCCAATGGGGTGCTCAATGGAGGATTCAGCTCGGATACTTTGGCACAAGATGGGGACCAGTAAGTGTCCTCTACCAGACAAGTCGTACTACTTCGTAAGTAAACGTTGCGTAACCTTCAACTGCTCTATGCTAACAATGGCGCTGGGCAACAGAATCGCTCCACTGGCCATGAATCGTACGAGCGATACTACCAAATGTTGGTTCGCGACATCACCAGCAACGTCCAGATCAATGGTCTTCAGTTCATGCGAAGATACGTTGAGACTGATCGTGTCGTGATAGTGCGCGCCAACCTTGTCTTGTTGCCGACCGATGGTCTTCGCTTTCGGGACCACGGTATCACCACAGTCTCACGAGTGCGAACGAGGGTCGGCGAGGCATCACTTGTTGAAAGTCGTTATCAAGCCCATGCACTCGTCGACGAAGCGCTTGACGTCGCACCAGCGGATTTGTCGGCTGCCCAGCAGCTCATGCTTCACAAGCTGAGCTCTTGCAACAGACTTTTCGACCAGGGGATGCAGTCGCTGCTCATCACTGAGGCAATGTCCGGATCGGGGCAGCAAGTGTCTTTTTGAAGAGTGAGCAGCGAGAACTCAAGATAGGAGTAGTGGATGTGTAGTGTGATTTTCGCTGGAGTAAATGCATTTGGTATCATTGTGTCCGACGGCGATCTCTGTTTCTGTTGACGTGGTTGCGTTGCAGCGTCAACACATTTCCCACAGAATCGGTTGATGCGGATCTCTTTTCGGTCAACAGATTTAGTTTCATTTCCAAATTCGCCGCCAACCACCACAAGCAAACAAACCAAGACCTCAAGCGAACAAGCCAATATGAACTTCACGGTTCCACCAGCTTTCAAAGCTTTCGAGTACATTTCCCACTCGAACTCTACGCTCGAAGAAATTCGCCTGAATACTGCCGCTACCCACCGACCACTCGAGCCGACTCAAGTGCGCATCAAGGTGCTAAGCGCTGGCGTGAACCACCTAGACGCCCTACTGGTTCCTATCGGACCCATGTTCCTGAAAAAGTCGGCTACAGAGGAGAAGCCGTTTCGCGTTGGGTTCGACTTCGCGGGGGTGATCGTCGAAGTCGGGTCTGGAGAGGTCCACGGGTTCAAGGTCGGCGATGCCGTGTTCGGAATGCCTGGCTACGACAACTTCGGCAGCTGGGCGGAGTACATGAACGTGGACGTCAAGTTCATTGCCTCAAAGCCATCGAACTTGACCTTCGACGAGGCTGCAAGTCTTCCACTAGTGTCACAAACTAGCTACCAGTCGCTCATCACTCACGGAAAGCTGAAAGCCGGGGATCGTGTGCTGATTCTTGCTGGGAGCGGGGGAGTGGGGGCTGTTGGCATTCAGATCGCCAAGGCTGCCGGCGCGTACGTTATCACGACCACAAGCTCACGCAACGCTGATTTCGTGCGATCCCTCGGCGCCGATGAAGTTATCGACTACACTTCGGAGAAGTGGGGCGACGCGATTGCTCCTGGCTCCATCGACGTCATCTACAACTCCGGGATGGAGCCGGAGTCGTGGAACGACGCCGCTCAGAAGGTACTCAAACCTAACACGGGTATCTTCGTTGCTTTGGGCGTGCTCAAGGAGCCAAAGCCTTCGCCCATTGGCGCCAAGTTCCACGCGTTTCACGTTTTGCCAGGAGCTGCGGATCTCCGTGAGCTATGCAAACTAATCGAGGCTGGCAAGCTAAAGAGTATCGTTGACTCCGTGTTTCCCTTCGACAAGGCGCTCGAGGCCCTTGCTCGACAGCTAACGCGACGCGCTCGCGGCAAGATCGTGCTTCACATTGCCGAGGAGTAGGTGATCTAAAAGCGGGGTGGCAGCTTCTGAAGTCTATCACCACACCGCCGCTTTTAGCTCGCGTTTCATAAGATCTGGGCTGAAAGCTCGGTCGTCCTCGTTTCCAGAGGCTAAAGCTGCTCAATACGATCGACAAGTGACGCTTTCATTTCTGATTGCTGCTCGCGCAGATCAAAAACGTTGTGAAGGGGGGACAGCGCTCTGTCATTCGTATCGAGTAGCCCAAGATGTACGCGACCAAGGTGCTCAACAAGAACATTGTGCAGAGCTACTTGACGATCGGGGACCCCTACCGCGACCCGCATCTGATCGAGGGTACCCTGCAATGTAGATATGCCTGTGAATGTGAGATACATAGCTAACGAGGAATGATACAGGCAAGAACTCGCGACACAAGGGAAAGCAGGTGCAAACCGTGCCGCCCAAGGACACGTGCGATGGCTCCGGATACTTTGACAAGAAGACGTACTCATCCGACCCGCTTCAGGACAAGACCATGTATCTGACAACACAGCCGTTTGACAAGCGAAAGTCGGGGTTTGGCTCCAAGGATGCGAGTCGCCGTGATGAGTTCATGAGCCACGTCCGCACTGAGCAGTACCGCGAGACACTGAGCACCGAGATGAAGCAGCTCGAGAAACAAAAGAAGGGCGAGTCTCCCGACCAATTTGAGGCGCTCGACGAGCTCAACAAGGCGCGGCGCTTTCCCGAGGGGCTTCAGGAGACCAAGTTCCTGTATGACATCGGCCGGTCGCAGAACACAGAGTTCAACCAGAAGTCGCACCGCGACACGTTCTACACCATGCGCGTGGGCAACTCGCAGTATAAGCGCAACAACGGGCCGTTCATGCTCACGTCAGAGTCTGTTGGCCTCGGTGCCGATGACGTATCGGGGAACAAGCCAACCCCCAAGGGTGCCAGCACTAAACAGTTTTTCGATCACAGTCACCTGCACGTGTAGACCAGATATCCTAGATAGCCGCTTGCAGATCTTGCACTTTATCCGAAGAAAAAAAATACACACAAACGATGTCTTGACATCATGTCTACGCGATGGCGCCTGCACGACGGAGCCTCTCCTCAAGTTCGCCCGATTTGTACAGGTTCTGCGTGTCATCGTTGCCGCCGATGCTCTTGCCCTTAATGAACACGTTGGGCACAGTGGCTTGATGAGTCAGACGGAAGAGGAAGTTCTGGATCGCAGGGCCATCCTCGCGAAGATCGAGCTCGAACACGAACGGGTTCGCGCCGATAGCCGATAGCGTTTCCTTCGTCTTCTTGCAGTACGGGCAGAAAGACTTGCTGAACAGCACAAGCGGGTGCTGGTTGATGGCCGTCCACACCGTGTCTTCGGCCAATGTGCCCGTCTTCTCGAGCAGCGGTCGCAATTGACCCATGCGCTGCAGTTTCTGCACCTCTTTGAGTCCACCGACATACTTGTTCTCAATGAACACTGCCGGAAGCGATTCACGATTGATGCCAGTCAGCGCCTCAACGGCCTCGTACTCGTATGGGTGGTGCACCGAGTGGCCGATCTCTGCAGTCCGGACAGACGTGCGCAACTTGCGGAAGGCCGCCTCGATCTCCTTCTTATCAGGGCAGTCGAGCTCCGAGATGATGATGACCGTGTGTGGTGTCTCGAGCACGTAGCGGAAGTGCTCCAAGCGCTTCTGCACCTCAGGCCAGTCGTGCGTGATACGGTCCACAAACTGGACCGACTCAAACGCCACCTGCCGCTCTCGGTTCTCCTTGGACATGAAGCCGATGCTCATCTTCTTGGAGGTGTGCTCTACCGAGTGCCAACCGGAAACGACTCGGCCAAACGCGGTGTAGCCCGGGTCGTCCTCTGTCGGCTGGTTGGAGCGCGCTGCACAGAAGAGGCCAGTCACAGTGAGTCGTGTGCATGGTGTCGATGCCGGTTCCGAAACAGGACGCACTGTTGTCGTGCAGCATGATGGCGAACTCGGTGCTGCCCGAGTCCGACTTTTTGCCGCGCGCCATGACCACCATGCGCTCCGTGCTGGGCAGGCTACCGAGGGCAGTGGGGGAGGAGAAGATTAGCGTCGCAGTGGCTGGAGCGAGGCTGCCGCTGTAGCGAGCGCGCACCTGTACTCTACGGGTAGGCGACCGAAGGGCGAGGGCTTGTCGTAGAGGAACCCTCCGCCCTGCAGCAGCCACTTGGGCTCGTTGTGGTAGAAACCCGCCTCGGTCGTGTAGAAGCCCGTGTCCACGAGCCTGCGGAACATGTCGACGGTCCTGGGCGCGTGCTGCGGGTACAGCTCGACCGTGAAGGCGCCTGGAGGTGCATTTAAACGAAGTCAGCGCCTGCCACGTGGCCGCTCCGAGCGCTCCGCCGCACCGAACTTGGTCGAGAACTCGACCATGGACTTGTTGTAGAACGGCGTGCGCAGCGGCGGGTGGCCCTCGACCGCCGAGAACTGGTACACCTGCGCCAGCACCAGCAGCGCGAACACCGCCAGCGCCCCGTACACGAACGGCGCCCCGAACCAGCGCCTGGGGCCCGCGCCGCGGCCGTGGCTGGCGCTGCGCGGCCGCAAGGCCCTGGGCTTCGCAGCCGCCGCCGCCTCGCGGGGGGACGAGCCCTCGGCGTCCTCCAGATCCGCGTCCGACTGGAACCGCCGCTGCTTGCTGCTCATCATGTCGCCGCGCGTCCGCACTTTCTCGAAGTGGCGAATCTGCTGTTCTGGGCAGCTTCCTGGACTGCATCCAGAGCATCGGCTTTTGCCCCGGATGGAATCCAGGAGAGCGTTTCCTCCATTCCAACGAAGCCAAGCATGCTGCTGGGCGCCTTCCTGGAGCGCGTGGGCGGCGCGCTTGGCGCCAAGGACGGGGCGGCGCTGGCGGCGCTGCTGTCGCTGTCGCGCGGGTCGGCGGCCGTGGAGCTGGCGGCGCTGGCGCCCGCGCAGGTGGAGAGCGTCTGCCAGCAGAAGCTTGCGCGCTTCGCGGCGTTCGGCGAGGTGGCGGCGGGCGTGGTGCTGGCGCGCAAGCTCGTGGAGGACGGCGCGTTCGCGGAGGCCAACGAGGCGCAGATCGCGGCCGTCGTCAAGTTCATGGAGCTCTTCCGCGGCGAGACCAACTGGGTCGTGCCCTTCCTGCACGCGCTCACGGTCGACACGCGGCTCATCGCATCCAAGGCAAAGCGCGCTGCTGCTGGCGAGACCCCGCGCGCCCGCTGTTCTCACCGCTGTTACGCTGCGCAGGCTGACCGCGTGGCATCCGAGAAGGCCGGAGAGGACGTGCACGACTGCCTGGTACGGCTGGGCAGGACGAACGAGGTCCTGGCTTATCTCTTCCCCGGCCTAACTAACGGACTGGCATAACTGCAGCGTGGGGCAGAGCAGCACCTGAAGAAGGGGTTCGCGATGGCCGCGAACGACCGCGCGCCGCCCCAGGACAACAAGAAGATGGGGGCGCTGTTCATCGTGAACCAGCTCTTCAAGATCTACTTCAAGCTCAATATGATCCACCTATGCCGCAACCTCATCCGCGCGGTCGAGGGCCCGGCGTTCCCGCCCTTCGAGAACTTCAACAAGAGCGACAAGGTCACCTACCAGTACTACGTCGGCCGCATCTCCATGTTCGAAGATCAATACCACAAGGCCGAGAAGTGCCTCGACTACGCGTGGAAGCACTGCCACCGCGAGAAGACGCGCAACAAGCGCATGATCCTGCAGTTCCTCGTGCCGGTCAAGCTGCTGTTGGGCGTCATGCCCTCACCTAAGCTCACGGCCGAGTACGCTCTCGAGGAGTATATGGGTTTAACCGACGCCATTCGCACGGGAAATCTGCACTTGTTCAATGAGTACCTCATCAGGTACCAGGACCAGTTCATTCAGCAGGGCGTGTATTTATTGATTGAGAAGCTCCGCTTGCTCGTGCTGCGAAATCTCTTCAAGAAAGTGTACGTTACAGCGTTATCTTTTCTGGTGGATTTTGTGTTGCTGAGCTCACTTTTTTCCTTCTTATGATGTAGATACCTCATCCGTCAGAATCACCAGCTGCACCTCGAAGACTTCCAGAAGGCCATGACGTTGGTCACTGGCGAGGAAACCGATATGGACGAGGTCGAGTGTGTGCTTACGAATCTCATCTTCAAGGGATACGTCAAAGGATATATGTCCCACAGCAAGAAGATCCTAGTTGTTAGCAAGGCACAGGCTTTTCCACCCATCGTCGAGGTCGCCAACTAAATGCGGGCATGACAATGACAGCACAGGTCCGGACTTGTTGTCGACAGCATAACAGGTAGCGCATAAGAAAGCGACAATATGCCTACTTTTGAACCATGGTCCGCATCATTGCTTCCAGTTCGGCTCGCCGAGCGCGTTTGTAGGCTTCTACCAGCTCCTCACGCGATTTTCCTATCGACTCTGCTGCTGCAGCTGAGCCGACGAGCTTCAGAATTGCTACAGATTTTACTGGCGGCTCGTCCATTCTCAAAGTCACTTGACTTCGAACAGGTATTGGGGCGCCACTTTTCTTTGGTACTACCACAGCTTCCCGTGGCGATGCTAAATGAACGACAGGTGGATCTAATGCACGGGGTATTCGGCGAGGAGGGCTGGCCATCGTTATTGGTGGTGCTGCTGTTGCAGAGTTCGGAGGAAGTATGAAGGTGCTTTTTCCTGGCAATGGCAGGTCAGCAAGAGGCACTCCGTAGTCTACTCTGCTCGACAGTGCACCACTACGTGTTGCACTTTGGTGGGCAGCTGCGGGCCGCTTGGGTATTAAGCGAGCGTTTCGTTGTTGCTGGTTACTAAGATTGTCAGGAAGAGCAGCTCGAAGTGGTGTAGGTACTGCTACAAATTGTTTCCGCAGCATTCGCTCGACAGCCCACGACTTCGCTGGCGCTTTGCTTGCTTCTGGCGTTGTTATTGTAAGATAATATCAAACACCCAGCATACAGAAAATATTCGTACCATTCACAACGCTGTCGGAGATGATGCTGGGCTCAGGAGCTGGGACCGGTAATACCGCGCCACTACTTGTGTTATGTGCCTCCATTTCCTACAAGTTCTCGTATAGTCAGATACAAAAATTGCTGATCAAACTGCATGCTATTCACGTGGGAACTTACTGCTTCGATCATCCAGTTGAGTCTCGCCTCTTGAGACTGGAGTTTGGTCACTAAACTGTCAAGCTCCTGCTGTGGGTCTAGCGCATTTGCGGTAAAATTTGTTCCGTCTGCTGTGTTGATCATCATTGCATCACCAAAACGGTCACCTTGTTCAGGCTGAGGCGATAGAGCAAACTTTTCTTCCAAGGGCACTGCCGACTGTTTTGTTCTTCGTACTGACCAGTCTTGTGAGACCTCTGGTTGTCGTGGTGGGTGACGGGGCCAGAATGCTTCTGGTGACCCTCTTGGGCGTTCTGGATCCCTGCCAGCAATTAGAAAGTCAAAATCACATTGAACAATACACAGATAAGCATCCCTCGAACCTCTCAACAAACGACCGCCGTCCAGAATGCGCAAGCAGCTCTTTTAATCGGCGATTTTCCTCAACTAATGCGTTGTTAGTTGCTGCCGCCACCGTTTGTTCAGCCACTTCAGCACTCTTGCGCTGCGCCTTCTTCAACAATAAGCGCAAACGATTGACTTCGATCTGTTGAATTAGACACTGCCACGTAAGTTTTCGGCGCTACGTCAGCAGCGAAGCATTTTTCATACTCTCATTTGCTGGATCTGGTTTTCGTAGTAAACTCGTTGATCACCACTTAGTTCATTCGTCACAACCTGCCGCCGCATTGGCCGGCAATGCAACGCTCGCAAACGCTCTGCAAAACGGAGCGTCGAAAAAGACTCCTCAAGACTATCACGGGACGGGCTGAGGGTAACAATGAAAGATGTTCGTCCCGACCCATGAAGTGAAGACTGAAGTAACCGTGTGAGGACTGAATCACGGAATGGAACATGCGCGCGAGATCGATGGGCGAGTGCGAGCACACAGCTAGTCAGTGCCGAGAGACTCTTGTTAATCGACGCGAGCTCAGTAGCATATTTATCTGTGAGACCACATCCATCAGCTCGCCACTTTTCTGATCCCCTGTTCGTTAAACTGTTTAGCGAAATAGCGAGCAGTACGATTTATAATCCATACGTACGCGAGATCGATGAAAAATAGACGGGAAAAACGAGTCTTGGCTCCCTTTGGCTTTGGACTTCCTGATACGTGCTCAGATTCCAAATCTTGCTGCTGCTTTTCGACTCGCCGGAGAGTAATTTGAAAGATCGAGTGCCCGCGACTGCTGTGTTGGTTGTACAGATTATCTCGTACTTCACGGTTGACAGAGCCCTGGTGGACCGTTATACACAAGTTCGTAAGATATTGCAGCTCAATGCATACTTGGAAATGCATCTACAGTACCTCTCGAAATGCTTGTAGCATCTCGGAACGACTAACAATATTGCGAGAAGTCAGACCGTCCACGAAAACTGACCCATCCAGTTTTTGTCGGATGGGAAGTGTTGGTGCGTCCTTCGATTGCGCCCCACCAGCATTCCAGCCTGACCGATGAGATGACAAACCACTGTTCTCTTTTCGCCGGCGAGCTATGAGGGCTTGATTGGTTGGGGATAGAATCACATCCGTAGCGAGAAGGTCGTAAATTTTCTCGTTGTATATCTGGTACGAATAGTCCGCGTTAGCACTCAGGTCGTCTGTTAGCAAGCAAATAGGTGGACCAACCTCCAAGAAGGAGACGTACAAACTGAAAGTCACGTTGCTGTGTGCATCTGTCTCAACTTCGACAAGGTCAAACAACCTTTGAATGCTGCGAGGAACAACGCCGTATCCTTCTTTAATGTGTAAGTCATCTTGTTCCTGCACCCCGCCAACCTCCAGCCCACTCATAGCTATCCACATGAGCGAGATTTTGGTTAAGAAAAACTGAGCAACTATACTGAACTTCCAAGCTACAAACTCACTGTAAGTTTTTCCGGTCCCAGTTTGACCACTAGCCAAGACACGTCAAGCTGAGACTTTCCATTCTGATAAAGAGCACTCAACGGAAGTGGACAATACTTACTAGGCAAACACACTGCAGTCGAAGCCATCTAGTAGCCCATCCACACAATCTAGCAACAACAAAAAAGCGTATTAGCTACTTCTGTACAAATGTACTTATTGCACCTGATGCGTGAACATATCTTACCCTGAACTGTTCGGAAGGTATCGCTTTGACCAGTGACCTCGTCAAGTACGGAGTCGACAGACAAGATCTTGCTTTGCCCATTCTTTTCCCACAGAACACTGTTGTCCTGAAGAATTAATTGTCAGATTCGAGGTCGGGGAGTCCTATATGCTGGGAATCGATTACAAATGCGATTGCATTTCACGCACTTGAATTCGCATTGAACTCTTTGTCGCTAAGGTGGTCAGAGGTATATCTTCGCGCGGCGTAGACTCTTCGACACACCAAGGCTCTTCACCCTTGTGCAGTGGTCGCACACGCACAACCACTCGGAGCTTCTCGTCCTTTGCGTCGCCATCACTGCCAACTGCATCGACCATGTCGTCCATGCGGCGTTTTTCATATCTGAATTTTGATCGTGTGAGTTTGCCTCATCGTGTCTATTTTCGATACAATTATGATTCTACGAGCGACGTTGCGCTTGAGGCACTTCGGGTCGAAAGTGAAGTTGTCGGCCCTTGTCTTTGATAGTGACCTGCACAATTCAGTTAGTTAGACTTGTATTGCTGTAGTTGGGATGAGCCCAATAGTTAAGGTACCTTGCAACCTCCGAGTGTGACCGTCTTGCCGACCTCCAGATACTCGAGATCTTTGATCAACCGGACCACAGCTTCAAGTCGAGGTGGCGTGTCCTTCGAGCCAACCTCCACAATTAGATCAGAGATGATGCGGTTGCGCAGCTCATCAAACATCTTTGGGTCGTCGTGAAAGTTCATCTGCAAGATCACGAGATCGGGGCGACGTTTGGAGACGTATTTGCGCAGTATGCTTCTCTCTACGAGCAGCAAGAACCTGGTAAGTTTTATGTGCTATCAACCAGGCGATAGTTGACATTGTTGCGGCAACGCACCGACACGAGCAAACTCCCGTTTGGCAGCTGCTGCAGTCTGCTGAAACCGCGAGATCAGGTCGAGCACCGGTTTTCCCTGCTCCAATTCGAGTCGTTCAAGCTCCTACTCGTTCGCAATGTCAGAGACGTAGCATAATCGCACATCTGTAACAATTCGCACCTTTCGGATGCGAACTCGGTCAAACGCGAGGTTGTTGTTGGTCGGGTCCTCGATCCACGGCTGGCCGAACCGGTTGCACGTTGCTCGCAACTCCGCCCTGGTCACCGACAGCAGCGGCCGCACCAGCCGGACGTCCGCTCTGTTTGCTGCTGCTTGCTCTGACTCGTACGAGAGCTCGGCCTGGTCCTCCGCATCGGCAGCGCGATGTGCCAGGAACGGCGAGGCGCTCGCCATCCCAGCGAGTCCGTTGACGCCGCTGGCTCGCCCCAGCCGGAACAGCGTCGTCTCGAGCTGGTCCCCGAGCGTGTGGGCCACGAACAGGCAGCGCACGCCGTGCTCCCTGCAGGCGTCGCGCAGCAGCTCGTACCGCTGCCTGCGCGCGAGCTCTTCCAGCTTGCTGGGCCTCGGCTGGGCGTCCCACTCGCAGCGCCGCGTGGCGTGCCTGACGCCCCACGTGTCTTCGCAGAGCCGCGCCAGCTGCTGGGCCTCGAGCGCGCTCTCGGGCCGCAGCCGGTGGTCGACAGTGATGGCGAGCAGCGGCGTGCGCACCTCCCGCTGGCGCAGGTGCTCGCGCAGCAGCAGCATGAGCGCCATGCTGTCCCCGCCGCCGGACAGCGCGACGGCCACGGGGAACTCGCCGTCGCGCGCTTCGCTCTCTGGCTCAGGCACGGGCGATCCCGTCAGTCTGCTGCTGGAGCTGGGGCGAGAGAGCAGATCCAGCGAGCGACGAACCTCCGGGCGCGTAGAGCGCGCGCAGCTGGCGTCCCGAGAGCCCGCAGCGCCGCAGCAGCGCGCTGAAGGCGGCGCCAGACACGCCCGCGACCGCCTCCGGGCCCTGCGAGGCGCCGCCGCCCGCCCAGAGCGGCCCCGCGCGCGTCGCGAGCCCCCGAGGGCACCCCAGCAGCCGCCGCATGTTGCCGCTCAATAGAACGCTTGGAAATCGAGAACCTCCTACAAATGATAATGAGAGAGGCGCGCTTCGACGGGGCTTCAGGTGCGAGAGGTCACGGGTATTCATAGACGGACGCCCAAGTTGAAGCCACTGGTGATCAGTGCCAAGATGGACGCGGCGGCGGAGCTCGTGCGCAAGAAGCTGGAGCTGCTGGCGCAGCAGAAGGCCAAGGCGGACCGCATCAACGAGCTGCTCGACGGTAGGTGCTGTATTAGGCTTGTGAGGGTACTGGTGGAGCTGACTGCGCTGCCGAGGCAGCTCCCGGGGGCCTCAACGAGGCCTCACGCAAGACGTGCAAGAACCTGGAGGCGGCCATCGTGGCGTCCAAGCGGCCGGGGTACTTCACCTACTACGAGACGCCAGAGCGCGTCAAGGCGGCCGAGCGCAGCGGAGAGGTCAAGCGGCTGCAGGGGCAGGCCGCGCTGCTGCAGAAGCAGATCGACCAGGTCACCGACCAGATCGAATCCGCGGCTCGAGATGGTGGCGGCAAGGCTCCAAGCTCGCCCAGCGTCGGATCGCTCAAGCAGTGGCTCGCGACCTACGGCGCGCCCACGCAGGCGCACCCGGACCAGTACTCAAGCTTCACCCCCGACCGCAAGGTGTACGGCGGCACTGCGCACTACTCGGCGTTCCGATCGCAAGCGAGCGTCATGAAGAAGGGACGCCTAACCAAGTAACAAGAGTGAAGTGAACGACACCTGTTGTTGTTGTTGTTGTTGTTGTTGCTTGTTGTTTTTGGTTAGAAGTAGAGAACAGTGGAATCACGAATGCCTAAAGGGTTGCAACGAACGCAGCCGTACTAGCGCTTCGTACGGGAAGGATGCAACCACCTGCAATCCCAACTCAATACGAGAGCCCCCTCGATCGAGAGCGCTTAGAACGACGCGTACTTGCCGAGCGCCTCCACGTTGCGGAAGTCGGCACCAGCGTAGCGGGCCTTGTTGCCAAGCGACTCCTCAATACGGAGTAGCTGGTTGTACTTGGCCAGACGCTCCGAGCGGCACGGGGCACCCGTCTTGATCTGGCCGGCGCTGAGGCCCACAGCCAGGTCGGCGATGAACGTGTCCTCGGTCTCACCCGAGCGGTGGCTCGTCATGATGGCCCAGCCGGCCTTCTTGGCCATGGTCACGGCCTCGATCGACTCGGTGATCGAACCGATCTGGTTCACCTTGAGAAGAAGGGCGTTGCACGCCTTGGTGTCAATGGCCTTCTTGACGCGCGTGGGGTTGGTGACCGTGAGGTCGTCACCGACGATCTGCACGTCCTCGCCGACCTTGGCCGTGAACTTGATCCACGACTCCCAGTCGTCCTGGTCGAACGGGTCCTCGATCGAGACGATGGGGCTCGAGCCCTTGGTCTTGGCAATGAAGCTGTCGTACAGCTCGATGAGCTTGTCGGCCGGCAGCTTCTCCGAGTCCGGGGCGTTGGGGTTCTTGAAGTCCAGGTTGTAGCGCGCGTCGTCGGCTCCCGTGAAGAACTCTGAAGCGGCGACGTCCATGCCGAGGCGGACCTTGTCCGTGTAACCGGCATTCTTGATGGCCTCCTCGATGAGCTCGATGGCCTCGCCGTTCGACTGGATGTTGGGGGCGAAGCCGCCCTCGTCGCCGACGGCGGTGGCGTCCAGACCGTAGCGCTTGTTGATGACCTTCTTGAGGTTGTGGTAGACCTCGGATCCGATCTGCATGGCCTCAGCGAAGGTGGCGGCGCCAACGGGCAGGATCATGAACTCCTGCATGGCGAGCTTGTTACCGGCGTGCGAGCCACCGTTGATGATGTTGAAGGATGGCACGGGCAGGCAGGGCGAGGGGTTGCCGGCCAGGTCGGCGATGTGCTGCCAGAGCGGCACCTTGCGCGCGGCGGCGCCGGCGCGGCAGATGGCAAGCGAGACGCCGAGGATGGCGTTGGCGCCGAGCTTCTTCTTGCACCAGCCCCACTCGTTCTGCGTGCCGTCGAGGGTCTCGACCATGAACTTGTCGAGCTCGGCCTGCTCCTTGACGTCCTTGCCGATGAGCGCGGGCGCGATGATCTCGTTCACGTTATTGACGGCCTGCAGCACGCCCTTGCCCATGTACGCCTTGCCGCCGTCACGCAGCTCGAGCGCCTCGAACTCGCCCGTGGACGCGCCGCTGGGCACGGCGGCCGTGAACAGGCCGTCGGTCGTCGTCAGGTCCACCTCGACGGTCGGGTTGCCGCGCGAGTCGAAGATCTGGCGCGCGTGGATCGACACGATCGACATGGTGGCGAAGAGGGGGGGAAAGGCGGCGGAGGGGAAAAGGCTTGAGGCTTCCGGGTCCAAAGAGGAAATGAGCTCCTGCCAGCAGGAAGCGCGGCCGAAAGATACGAAAAAAGAAACGGTTCAACTAGGCCGAGACAGGTCCAGCTCAGGAATTTTCCCTACTTTAACGCTACAGTACCGAATTTCAAAGCTAATCCAGGACAGAGAGGCTGCTTGGGTGGGCGCGGGTACAAGAGACACGCGCCGCGCTGCGCTGCGGTTGATTGCACGCGTGTTTTTGGCATAAAAGAGAGCCGCCCGCCGCCTTTGGTGCCGCCGAGCGCGGAGCAATCGAGCCCTCGGGGGTTCGTGTCTCGCGGCAGCAGCCCATGGGGCTCTAGCGCCTGGCGACACCGAGCGCCACGCTGCATGCACACCACAGCACCAAAGCACGCAGTCGGAGCCTCAGGTCGTCACTTCTCGAAGGATCATAACGGACGGCGAGCCATTTGGGATCTCCGCTGGCGCACTCGCTTTGGCGGCGCGTGATTGGCTGAGCGCGGCGGGAGATTCAACCTGCCCTTGCCACGGCGCAGCGATGACTCGCTGCCGTAGCAGTCGGCCGTCATGGCTGCACTGCGTCGACAGCGCGAGCCAAATCCCATGGACGCGGGGCGAGGCCTCGAGTGCGCCATCGAGCGCGTCAAATGTCTCGTCGATGGCTCCAAAGGGACGCAGAGGGTCCGCAACGAGGGTCTGCCAATTGCTGCTTAGATGAGCGGCCCCGCAGCTTGCATGCTTGCACCGTTCGTTGGGTCAAGATCGGTTTTACATTTCTCAAAGGCGCGACTTTAGTCGTTGCCGCCTCGACGAGCAAGCGCCAGGCAGACGGAGGCTGGCAGCAAAGCGGACGTTGCTGCAAGGGCAAGCGCGAAGACGTCCGCACCAAGCAGACCTCGGATCTTGCGAATGACTGGCTGTCACGCAAGTCACCGTGCAGGCTCTCGTGCCGTCACCTTGCAGGCTCTCGTGTCAACGCGAACTCTTCGGAGGCGTCAGCGGTCGTTGCATGAAGCGTTCAAAAGATCGCACGGGGCGCCTCCGAAGGTTTCGAGGGGCCCTTGGCACAGTAACGACGCGCGCAATAGCGCGCATTGCTGGCCAGCAACTCTCTTCGAGAAGTTCTCAACGAGAGGCTCGCCGCAACGCAACGACGCTGTCGATCCGAGCCAGCAGCGCCTTGAACTGCGGGCGGCGTCACCACTGAGCCGCAGCCGTTGACACCTCTGACGTGGCTTCGGTTGGCACATGGCCACGTCGACATTGTCACCCTTTTTCTAAAACCAATAATTGGTTCCGCTCGATCGGTTGGCTGCTGGCAGCCAATGGCCTGCAACGGTCGCTGTCAATTGCGTTGAGCTTAGTATCAATCGCCAACCAGCAAGCAGCGGCAGCATGGGCAAGCACGGCAACAAGAGCAAGGCCGCGGTATCGGCGGCTGCGTCCGCCAAGCAGGAGGTAGCGCGCGTGCCGGGCTTCTTCGGGCACGAGATCAAGCCCGGGCAGATGCTGGCGTGGGCCAACGACGTCGAGGAGTTCGTGCTGCAGCTCAACTCGGCGGCGCTGGGCGCAGACGCCACAGCCGGCCGCTCGACGCTGTTCGTCAAGGCCAAGGGCGCCAAGATCGCGCTCTGCTCGCTGGCCCCGCAGACCGCCGAGCAGTGGAACCTCACGCACACCTTCACGCCGTTCGACGGCGAGGTCGAGTTCGTGGTCGAGGGCGCAAACGCCGTGCACCTCACGGGCCTCATCGAGGTGCAGGACGAGGAGGAGGACGACGATGACGACCACGCTCACGACTTCGATGACGACGACCACGAGGACGACGACTCGGAGATCGACCCCGAGGACGTCATGGTGTTCGAGGGTGGCTCCTCCGACGAGGAGGGCATCGACGGCGACGACGACGACCAAGACGACGACGAGGAGGACCGCTTCGAGGTCATCGAGGAGCGTCTGCACGCCGAGAAGCAAGAGGCTGCGAAGAAGGAGGCCAAAAAGTCGCCCGCCAAGGAGGCCAAGAAGTCGCCCGCCAAAGAGGCCAAGAAGTCCCCCGCCAAGGAGGCCAAGACGCCTGCCAAGGAGCAAAAGGAGGCCAAGAAGGAGCAGCCCAAGAAGGAGGCCAAGAAGGAGGAGGTGCCGGCCAAGAAGTCGGCCGCAGAGCTGAAGAAGGAGAAAAAGATGGCTGAGAAGCTCGCGGAGCTGACTGCTACCTCTGGTAAGAAGCGCCCGGCTCCTTCGGACGCTGTGGACGTTCCCAAGAAGATCAAGACGTCTCGCCAGTACAAGGGCGTTTCGATCGAGGAGCAGTGAGTGAAGTTATCATGTATCATGGCTGGGGATCTGCTCTGACGGTGTGGGTGTCCATTGCAATAGCGCTGTCGGCAAGGGCCAGGGCGTGCAGAAGGGCCGCAAGGTGAGCATCCTGTACCGTGGCCGCCTCGAGAACGGCAAGCAGTTCGACGCGGCGCAGAACCGCAAGAAGCCGTTCACGTTCCGCCACGGCATCGGCGATGTCATCAAGGGCATGGACATCGGCATTGAGGGCATGCGCGCGGGCGGCAAGCGTACGATCACGATTCCGTCCAAGCTTGGCTACGGCCGCTCGGGAGCACCGCCCACCATCCCGCCGAACGCCAACCTGATCTTTGACATCGAGCTGCTGTAAGCTCATCAGTTTGATAGCCTCATGCCAATGGCAATAGATGCAAATACAGTGACCTTGAATCAACCTTTGCTGCACTCGATCTCCTACGAGTTTTACGATGCTCGTCTAGCCTAGTACCCGAGAGACCAGTCGACAGCGTAGGTAACTTGCTCGCCGCGCAGGAACAGGTTCATGTTGGTCTCGAAGAGGATGCCAATGTCTTCGGGGAATGTCCGGCCCGATACATGCGGCGTCAGCAGCACTCGCGGGTGCTTGTAGAGCTCGCTGCTGCTCGGCAGCGGCTCCTGCTCGAACACGTCCAGCACCGCGAACGAGAACGCGCCGTCCTTCTCGATGTCCAACTCGTCCAGCAGCACCTGCTCGGAGATGACGTCGCCGCGACCGACGTTGATGAACACGGGCTTGCGCGCTCGGCACTTGTCGAGCACCTGCGGCGTCAGCATGAAGCGCGTTGCGGTAGTGCTGGGCAACGAGTTGACGAGGTAGTCGCAGCACCCGAGCACGTCGTCGAGTTGATCCGTAATAATGTCCGCGGCTTGGTCCAAGCCCTCAGTGCCGTCCGCGCCGACAGCACGCGGGCGGCGCTTGAATCCAACGACGCGATGGCCTGCTGCTCGGAGCATGCGGCCAATACCGCGGCCAATGTCGCCAAGTCCTAGGATTCCGATGGTGACGGATCCTGGCCAGCGGTAACTCGCCATCTCCATCTTGGCGTAGATTCCCTGCTCTTGGTACGCCTTGCCTTGAAGCAGCTTCCGTTCCAGCATGGTGACGTAGGTCGCGACGTACTGGCCGATGAGCCCCGGCATGATGCCCCCGGCGCGCGAGACTGTGAACTGCGGGCTCACGACGCCCTCGCCGGTCTCCTTGTTCTTGTGCAGCTGGTCCAGGTAGACGTCCACGCCCGCGTAGGTGCCCTGCACGAGCTTGAGGTTCTGGAACACTGGCGGCAGGTCCGGCGGCAGGTGCTCGTGCGGAGCGAGCAGCACGAGTCCGCCCGACGCGGCGTCCATGACGATGACCTCGGCCTCCTGCATGACCTTGAGCTGCTCGGGTGTCAGGTCCCACCGGGGGCTGCCGGGACACTCCATGTCGGCGCCGCGCCACATGTCCTGCTTGTTGCCCACGAGTCTCGGCAGCGGGACGTCCACCACCTGGATGGCGTGGCAGCGGAAGAGCTCGCCCGCCGGGGTTTTGGAGGCCTGCAAGTACGCTCGAACGGCGTCGCCCACGCCTCCGATGAAGGACATGACGGGCACCACGCACGGCGCGGCTGGCGAGTAGCGGGAGAGCGAGGACGGGCTCATGGGCGCTAGGACAGAGCTGTGGAGGCGGCAGATTGGGCTCTGAGTCAGCCTCGGACGGCCGCGACGGAGCTGCAGACGCCTCGGTGTAGCTTCCAATCCGGCGTTTGGATGAGAACGCTGCAGCGGAGTCGCATGGACTGGGCGGAGGCAGCAAAAGTTGGCCAATGTATGCGATGGTGGGTCATTTGCGCGATCCTGGAGCGTCGTTGACGCGCTATGAACAGATGCGAGCAGCTATGCACAATGACGAGTCATTGACGACGAACTGCAAGCTGCATTCATGGAGCTCTCGTAGTACCTAAGCTGCTACGTAGCACTTTAGTACCCGAGAGACCAGTCGACGACAAACGTGGGCTGCTCGCCCCGCAGGAACAGGTTCACGTTCTGCTCAAAGAGCAGCGCCACGTCCTCGGGGAATGTCCGGCCCGACACATGCGGCGTCAGCAGCACTCGCGGGTGCTTGTAGAGCTCGCTGCTGCTCGGCAGCGGCTCCTGCTCGAACACGTCCAGCACCGCGAACGAGAACGCGCCGTCCTTCTCGTCGTTCAACTCGTCCAGCAGCACCTGCTCGGAGATGACGTCGCCGCGACCGACGTTGATGAACACGGGCTTGCGCGCTCGGCACTTGTCGAGCACCCGCGGCGTCAGCATGAAGCGCGTGGCCGCCGTGCTGGGGAGGATGCTCACGAGGTAGTCGCAGCACCCGAGCACGTCGTCGAGCTTGTCCGTGACGCGGTCGGCGGCCTCCTTCTCCTCGTCGGTCAGCGTGCTGATGCGGCGCTTGTAGCCGACGACGCGGTGGCCCGCCGCGCGCAGCATGCGGCCGATGCCGCGGCCGATGTCTCCGAAGCCCAGGATGCCAATGGTGACGGACTGCGGCCAGCGGTAGCTCGCCATCTCCATCTTGGCGTAGACGCCCTGGTCCTGGAACGCCTTGCCTTGAAGCAACTTGCGCTCGAGCATGGTGACGTAGGTCGCGACGTACTGGCCGATGAGCCTCGGCATCATACCTCCGGCGCGCGAGACGGCCACCGTGGGGCTCACGACACCCCGGCCGCTCTCCTTGTTCTTGTGCAGCTGGTCCAGGTACACGTCCACGCCGACGTAGGTGCCCTGGACCCACTCGAGCCGCTGGAAGAGCGGCGGCAGCTCCGCGGGCACGTTCTCGAGCGGCGCCAGCAGCAGCGGCGAGCCCGAGTGCGCGTCCATGACGGCGACCTGGGCGCGCTGCAGCAGCTCCACCTGCTCGGGCGAGAGCTCCCAGACCGGGCGCCCTGGACACGGCATGGTGGAGCCCATCCACGGGTTCTGCGCGTTGCCCACGAGCCGCGGGACCGGCACGTCCACCACCTGCAGCGCGCCGGCGCGGAAGAGCTCGCCCGCGGGGGTCGCAGAGGCCGAGAGCGCGGCACGGACGGCGCCCCCGATGCCCTCGATGAACGAGATGACGGGCACCAAGAGCGGCGCCGCGGGCGAGAAGCGCGGCGGCATGGCGGAGGGCGGCGGAAGTGAGACTGACGCGTCAAGTGGAGTGACCCACGGCGATCTTCTCATCCAAACGCCGGATTGGATGCGGCCAAGCGGGAGGACCGCGCAGCGCCGGGGCGAGGACGTCGGCCCCGCGAGCGTGAAGGCCTGTGGTCATGAGTCATGAGTCATGGGCATGGGAAGAAGGCGGGCTGCGTATCGATCAAGGGCTGCTTGGTGTATTCAGCGCCGCATAGACGCGCATATGTATGGTACAGATCCTCTGGCGGGCGGGGGAGCCCGTCACTCTCGACGACGCGGCTACCGCATCATCGTGAAGAAGACGAAGGCGTCCATCTTGGCCTGCTCGGTCTCCTGCTCGGGCGTGACGGCCGCCGACTTGGCCGGCAGCTGCAGCGTCGCGTAGGGCGGCGAGAGGCGCGCCGACTGCTTGGAGCCGGCGGGTGGCGATGCCGCGGGGCTCAGCGAGCGCTTGGCGGCCTGCGGCGCGGACGCGACCAGCGCGGCGATCTCTCTCAGCGTGGGCGACATGGGCGGCGGTCTGCGGTCTGCGGGTGGCGGCGCGGGGGCTTCCGGAGCGCTGGCTGCTGGCGGCGGCGCGCGTGCTGGGCGGCGTGTTCTCGAATGGTGCGGGGCTTGCTGGATCCGGGGGCGAGCGGGGAGGCAACTGGCGCCAAGCGGCGTCGTAAACCCTCGCGGTGGTTCAACGTCGCTCCTCCCGCTGCCTTTCTCTCGCTTCCGCGCTCGAGATTCGTGTCTTTGCGAACGTTCCTGTGGACTGACGGCCTGCTGACTGCTGACTGCTGACCGCTGCGTCGCATGCGCTGACGCGACGACAGCGCTGCGCTTCCGCCGAGCCGTCGCCGCCTCACGGCTGGCGCTGGCGCTCGGCCGCCCAGAGACTGCGCCAGAGCTCCGCGCCCAGCTGCGCGGCGCCTACGCGCTCGCGGCGCTCTCGCTGCTCTGGTTCCTGCGGCTCGGCCCCGACGCCGACGCTGACGTCCGCCGCCTGGTGGCGGCGGACGCTGACGCGCGCGCGTGTTTGGCCGCGCTGGCCGCCTGTGACGCGGCGCCGCCGCATGGACGCCACGCGCGCGCCGTCATTGCGACCGGCCACGTCGGTGCGAGCTCGAATCTGAAGCAGAAGCTGAAGCAGAAGCTGAAGCTGGGGCCGTGACGTACGAGCGTGTCGCTGACGGACGGTCGTTGATGCGCCCGCAGGCTGCTGGGAGCTGCTGCCGGCCGCGCTGGGCCAGCTGATGGCCGTCGACGCCACGCAGTGGATCGTCTACCGACCGCTGCACCATGACGCGCTCGACGCGATGGTCGCCGACGCCCGCGCGGCGCCCAGACGCCACCTCATCCCGGTGCGTTCGTTCGCTCCTTGGTGCTCGACTGGCGGAACGGACCCTGAAGCTGACGCAAATGGACGCTTGGCGCAGGACAAGCGCTGCTTCGACGTCCTGCGGGACGCGCTGACGCTGCCCGAGAGCTGCGGCGCGCAGATCGTCGGGCTGGTCTCGGACATGCGGGCCTCCAAGCGCGGCGCGGGCGTCGACTTCCTCGGCCAGCCGACCCGTTTCCCCACCGGCGCGGCGCGGCTCCACCTGGCCACGCACGCGCCCCTGTGGTTCGCCGCCTTGCTGCACAACGAGCGCTTCTACGAGACCAGCGACCCGGACGAGAAGCCGTTCCGGCTCATCCTGAGACGGGTGCGTGCTGGTTCTGGTGTTGCGGTTGCGTGCGTGTCCTCCTCCTCACAGAATTGACATAATCCAAAGATTCCGATCCAGCATTCGACCGGACGAATTGGCGATCGACGTGATGGAGAAACTGGAACGGTCGACGTCGATGCCATCATGCAGTCGTACGCATCGATGCTCGAGAACGTCGTGCGCGGCCACCCGGCGCAGTACCTGTGGTTCCACGACCTGTGGCGCGACAAGAAGCCCACCACAGTTATCAACATTGACTAGGCTGAGGGACAAAGCCCTGCTTGCGCAGGAAAAGTAAGCGAGGACTGACATGAATGTCATGCATGTTTTGGGACTGCAACAAGATCAAACACCAGACTTTTTGTCTAAGAGCTCGCAGCTCGGGTATTTAATCCTTTGCAAACGATACGTTGCGCTCGCTACTACCACGCCACCGGAGATCAATCTACAGCTCGTCCTTGGAATCGCCGGCGCCAAGAATCTCGTTCATGATATCGTCGTCGTCCTCTTCCTCTTCGATCTCCTCGACAACAACGTCCTCGCCATCCCACGGGGTAACGGTCTGCATCGCCGGGAACGCGTCAAAGCCCACGGTCGACTCGCGACCCTGCAGCACACCCTGCAAGAATTCTCCAATCGCAGCGGCCGAGAACGCGCCACGCTGTACGACGTATCGCTGGCGGTCGAGGTTGATCGCCACCAGAGACGGGTAGCCGAACGTCAGCTCGAAGCGCGACTCGAAAGCGAGCTGGTCGCCGCCTTGGATCCAGCCAAACTTGAACGGCTTGCCGCGCACAAGCTTGGCGGCCTCCTCGAGCGTATCTAGGTACGCGTCGCGGCCACTCTTGCGGCTTTCTGAGATGTGCGGCAGGACCGCAATCACGCAGCTCGACTTACCGCTGCAGAAGTCGGTCAGCACGTCCTTAGACGCCAGCTCCTTGATCTTGAGGCCGCCGCCCATGGCGTCCAGCGCCTGGAGCGCGAACGACGAGATCGCCGAGGCCGTGCGCTCGCCGGGGTAGTCCTGCGCGTCGCTGGGCGAGGCCGCGTTGGGGCCAAAGACCTTGATGGTCGGGAAGCCGCGGATGCCGTACTCGGCGGCCTTCTGCTCGTTGGCGGTGGCGTCGATCGCCGCGATCTTGACGGCGCCCTTGAGGTCGGACGCGGCCTGCTCCCACTCGGGCGCGAGCGCCTTGCAGTGGCCGCACCAGGGCGCGTAGAACTCGACCATCCACACGTCTCCGCTGTTGAGCACGAGGTCGTCGAACGAGTCGTCGGTGAGCGTGACGACATCGGACGAGGAGGAGGACGACGACGAGGGCTTCCGCTGCTTCTTGCCGTCGCCGCCACTACCGCCGCTCTTCTTGCTGCTGGCGCCGCCGGCCAGCCGCGCCCGCACGAGCTTGCGCGTCTCGGCCAGCGCGGCGTCCACGATGGCTTTGGCCGAGCGCTCGCCCGGGTAGTCGCTGGGCTGGCGCTTGTCGGCGCCGAAGACCTTGATGGTGGGGAAGCCCTGGACGCCGAACTGCGCGGCTAGGTCCTTGTGCTTCTCGCAGTCGACGGCGGCCACGTGGACCACGCCATCCAGCGCGCGCGCCGCCTTCTTCCACTCTGGCGCCAGGCTGCGGCAGTGGCCGCACCAGGGCGCGTAGAACTCGACCAGCCACACGCCGTCGCCGCGCAGCACCTGCTCGCGGAAGCCCGCCGCGTCGAGCTCCACCACCGAGTCCCTGGCCGAGTAGAAGCCCTGCGCCACGTCGCAGAGCGCGCCCAGCAGCGCCGCGGCCGCCACCAGCGCCCGCAGCAGCGCCATCTCGTCTGAATTCGAATGGGAAGCGCCAGGATCGCGTTCTGGAAGCGAGCCACGTGAGGGCCGCTGATTGGCCCAAAAGAGCGCAGCTTCAACGACGTCTGGAGCGCTCCACACTGCTCTGGAGCGGCCCAGAAAGAAAGTGCAGGTATATATAGCTACACTTGAACGCATCTAAATGGAGCCGCTATTCGCTAGGTGGCCATGGCGCCGGCCTCCGCCCCGCGCGCCCTGCGCAGCAGCAGCGTGTCCAGGCGCAGCGTGCAGCTGTCGGAGAGCGTGCGCGCGCAGATCCAGCTGGCGCGCAGGCGCGGCCGGCGGCGCGCAGACTGGGGCGCGCTCTTCCGGCGCATGCGGCCGTCCCCGCAGCAGTCGGCCGTGCGCAGCTTCCAGAAGCGGCTCGTGCTCGGCACCGACGTGCTCGTCGCCGCGCTCGAGCTGCTCATCATGCTGGCCTCGCTGCTTCAGTTCTCGCTCGCGAGCAGGAGCCCCTTCTGGGTACGGTGACGCTCGGATGGTATACGGCCACTGCTGCTGACACCGTCGACTGATGTTCTCTTGACGAATCACGCGGCGCAGCGGCAGAACAGGGCCTGCGAAGACCTCGAGCACTGCGTCATCGACCTGCCTGACGGCTCGTTCTGCTTGGTCAACGCCATTCGCCTCGCAATGCTGATCATGGGGATCGTTCGCGCATGGCTGCGCATCCGGTTCATCATCACGGCGCTCAGGCGCGAGCGGTGTAGAGACCCTGGGAGCTGCAGGCGAAAAGCGGTGCGTGTGTGGTGGATACTATCGATACGCACTCGAAGATTCATAGTTGTTTCTTTCAGAGAGCGGCTATTTTCCCCATTGCGCTACAAATCGTATTCACCGCTGTATTTCCGTATCCCGGCCTTGAGTCTATCGCATGGCGCCACCGGTCAGGCATTCTCACCTTCCTCACCCTGTCAGTCGGGTTTCGCCCCATTTTCTGGCGTCAGCTCCTGTACTTCCCGTATCCGATCCGTCAGCAAGAAAAGGTCGCGAGCTTCAGCAGGAAAATGGGTGTGTTGTTGTAAGCACCAGATGCGGTTTGTCACGATGTTACTAAGTACCGCTCATGAAAACAGAGTTTTCGTATCGGACGTTCGTGGTGAAGAAGGTCATGGATGACAACCCTCTTGTCAAAATCGAGATGATCGTCGTTATCCTGATAATCGTGGCACCATTTTTGGTGCACGTGGTCGAAACAATGGATGGGCCGTGCTTTTGGCCCGGGTTGTCCAGCTCAGTCATCTTAAAGAGCTCTGACGCCGTCTGCACGGAGTTATCAGAGCTTGATGCATTCTGGCTCCTCACTACAACCATAGTCCCCATCGGATACGGAGACATTGTCCCCGTCACGACAGCAGGACGTTTGCTGATTGTTGCCTCTGCAATTGTAGCAGTGTGTCTCAACGCGTTGTTCTTCTCGAGCGTCATTCGCAAGTTCCACTTTTCGACCATGGAGTCTCGCGTGCATGCTTTCCTGTACCGTATGTCATTATACAGCAAGAAAGACCTTAGCGCTGTGCTTGCCGTGCAAGCGACTTTTCGCTTTCACAAGTCGTATGTACGATCGCTCATTTGGCACCAGCAGCAAACTTCCAGCGTTCTATACCGCCCTCTTTCAGCTGTAAGTGTATTTATTCTTCGCTTACGTCTCAAGCGCTAACATTTGAAAACGTGCAGCGTTTACCAAACGAAGTCAAGAAAAAGCTCAACATATCGCGGTTTCAGGCGAGTCTCAAAGATATTATGAAGTACGACACGGATGGCGACCCACTCAACGCATTTGTCAAGCACATTGAGGTCATCACTGCAGCTCTCGGTACTACTTTCGTTGACATCACACGTCTGAAGAAGTCTTCGACCAGTCGAACGCTCACACGGCCGGAGAAGTGGCTGAAGCCTCCATTTCGACCAGCTACAGTTGTGTCGTCAGCATTCACTGTCTCTCATGAAGCCAATGCTACAACTCATACTGAAATGAAAGATTCGGCTCCTTCGCCTCGAATGACTGTAGCTGCAGTATCTGGGGGTAACCACACTGCAGATCTGTTCTTACCATCACGTGTCGAAGAGCACTCCACTCCAGTGCGCGAGCCACCTTCCCCCGGATCGGCAAGAAATCATCTACAACCTTCTGCAAGTACTAAAGTTGGCTGGACTCGAGATGCCACTGCGGCGTGGGGAGAAGAAATGCTTAGGAAATGCGAGGAAACATTGCGTTTACTTCATCGCATTGAGCAGGATGCCAAGCAGATACTATAATGTGCATGAACAACAATGCAGGAATACATGAACATTATTGTTGCGTTCTGCGTACCATTCACGCCCGGTAGCAGAGCATGTTGCTGCCCGACGTTTGCAGAAGATGCTTTTCATTCAAGCCCAGCTTTCCTCGAGCAGCCGAGCAAAGTGCTCATCATTAGCTATGACCGCCGACACATCAGCGTACACTTCGAGAAAGTCGCGGCGAGAGATAGTGTCAGGCTGTACGAAACCAATTCATTAGAGCCCCTCATGTCATAGTAACTCATAGATTCTTACCGTTGAGAGTGCCCACAACTCACGATACTCGGCAACCGCCGCTGCAGGTGTGAGTTGATTCGCCTGAACGCGAGAGTCGATGTTTGCTTCATATCGATCAGAAAGAGCTGCGAGCGATAAAGTTGATCCTCCAGTATGCTCTGTTAGTCGGTCATATGTACTGTTCGCCCACTCGGCGCGTTGTCCACCCAGTGGGAGGCGAAGCTTCTTCAAGAAATCGGCCGTCGGGAAGTAGCCTGCGTTGCGCTGCTCGCCACAACAATGATCATTCCTAATTAGACTCAAGCTAGCGACAGCAAGTTAATACATGGCTACTTTACCTTGTCGAACGCATCAAGCATGAGATCGAGCTGCTCGTCGCGTAGAGGTAGCTTGTACTCTTTTGAGAGCATTAGTTTGACGCGCTCACGATCCAAATGGCCGCTGCCGTGTTGTCTGTCCATCCGTAGTAGTGCTGCCACAAACTTGCGGAACGCGTACAAACTCTCAGTCGCAAGACATTGCTGGACAACGCCCATGACAGCGTCCGCGCTGGCCAGTTCTGGCAGAGCCCGGTCATCTCGGGCTTCCTCTGCACTTGCTGCCAATTCAAACGCCCAAGCGTTTTCGGGCAGAGCGGGACGACCTTCAGTGTCTGCCGTGCGAATTCCTTCGGCCTCAGCTGCCAGGTGATGAAGTTTCCCGGCATTTCGAGCTGCAAGCGCGCAAATCTCGAGCTCGGCGCCAAAGTCAGTTGGAAGTTTGCTCCCGGCATCTGCACGCAGTGGCTGACCCGTCATCTTGTGCATGATAGCGAACGCGTCGCCCGCAAGCACGGGCGAGCCTTCAGCTAGAGTTTTTTCAGCGCCAGTGAGATCAGCACGAGCACAGACCCATAGAGCTCCACTGTCAGGCTCTGACCCCACCCACACTCGTTGGTTGTACGTGATCGGACTCATGGATCGGTCGGTCTTTAGACCCGATTTGAGGAAGAGCGGCGGCCGAAGCAAAACACTGGCCGAGTCGACGAGCAGAGCTTCGTTGCAGACCAGGAAAAACGGCTCGCCGTAGGTTAGCGGTTGAGATCCAGAGGTGTCGGTGCACTGAAGATCGACGCCCTTGGACTGATGCAAGGCTCCCTTGTAGTCCGCTGGGTTCAAGATGCGGAAGGTCGTCCTCGACATCGGTCCCTTTTCCACCGACAGGGCCGTGACCATGAACTCGCCCGACCCGATTGACGGTGTCTCCTCGAACACGTTGCACGCCAACGCAGCGTTAGACGCCAAGTGCCGAACGCCCACTGCCTGCTGGAAGCGAATGCGTCGTTGGGGATCGAAAGACCTCGGAGCACGCTGATGCAGGAAATCCTGTTTGAGCTTGTGCGTAGCGAGCAGCGAGCCCTGCTTCTTGCGCAGCTGAAACTCGCGGAGCCGAGCCTCCTCGAGCATTAAATCCTCGTTCCAGTTGCCGATACGCGTGCATGGGGCATAGCGGCCAGCACCCACGAGCTGTTGAGGCGTGAATTGCATTTCTTGGACCTGGCTTTTGCTCTAGCGTCGGGTTTCCTACTGAGCCAAACGAACGACAGCTTCAAGCTGCTCGTTGCGCGTGACTCGTCGCGTCCGTTGACACGGATACGAGAAACCACCAAGGTCCTCGCTAAATCCATCGCCACCAGAGCTTGGAAATCACCAATAGCGAGATTTTCATGTGGCTCCGAGTGGTTTTCGCCTCACTCGGCTTTCTCCGTGCAGCTGTATCCACGACGTACCCCAGCCTGATCCAGTGCGTGTGCAACACGACGCTCGCATCTACCGCCGTCGTGTCCACCTCCACCTCCAGCTCGCAAACGCAAAAGATCACAGTACCCAGCTGCGTCGACGATGTTTTCGCCACAACGGGCATTCGCTGGTACATTGACGGCCCGATTTTTGGCAACATCACCTACTGGCGAAAGACGTCAAGCTCAGCGTATTCGGATGGAAGAGCGGCGCAGAGACTCATTGCTATGGGCTACCGCTGTGAGCGTGTGCAGCTCTACGACTCGACCGACACCTCTGTTTACTAGAAATAGAGACTGAACGGTTAGAGAGATGCACGCTGATGTCGTCTAGGCTTCCCCACGAAAGGAGGAAGCGATATCATGTTCCCCTACAAAAAATGAGAATGCGTCCACGTTCCCAAGTCAGGAACGAGATCAATACGAAATGTGCCTAACTGCATGCTCACAGATGCTTCTTCTTGTACTTGATGAAGCGCGCAAGGTTGAGCTGCGTCTCTTTGATGTGTGCGACCAAATCGCGGTCCATATCCTTACGCTCTGCGCGCAGCTTGCTCTTGACAGCCGCGGACGTACTCTCAAGAGCAGACAGGAATTGCAGTGCCCGGAAGTTGTCGTCGAAGTCCTCGTCACCGTACACATCGAATACAGCGTCAAGCGCCTGCGCAACAACCTCAAGGCTCGGGTCGTTGAGAGTTGAGATTAGGCATCGTCCAATGACGGCATTCTCCGTCACATCCTTGGAACGCTGGCCCACACAGCCCATCATGCCAATCGCGTTCATGCGTGCATCCACAGCTCGCGACTGCGTAGCCGTGTGCATAATCAGCTGAGCCTGCTCGCCGCTAATGGGCAAGCTTTTCTCCTGAGCAGCCGCACGTCGAAGCGCCGACCACAAAGCTGCAGTGACCGCAACTTCCAGGTCGTTATCCGATTCATCGGTCTCAAAACGCTGCTGCTGGGCCACGGTCGCAGCGTCGCTCTCGCTCTTGAGACTCGCGTACAGCGTACACAGGTTCTGAAAAATCTGTGGCACAACCTCCTCGCTCATAACTTGAATTGCAGTTCAAACGCACACAGTCAATTGGAAGTTCATGTGTTTAAAGACGAGGGCATCGAGCTTACCTTCCCACGACACAGTCTGCACCAAGTTGTTGATGGCATTGCACACACGAATGCGAATGCGCTCAAAGTCACTCACGATCGAACGCACCGAGAGCGCCGGCAAAGAGATAACGCCCTGGAGGATCGTAACGCAGCGAGCAAACACTTGACTCGACGCAATAGCCTTGGCGGACGGGCTGCCAGAGATGCCGCGGCCTCCTTCGGTGTCCATATGCGATGCAGCGTACTCCTCCATGGCGTCCTCGTCATCACTGGCCCATTCTTCTTCGTCGTCGTTCTCGTCCCTGCCCGCTGCGAGCTGAGCTGCATGTTCCAGAGCGAGGGTCAATATGCTTACGCTGTCTTTCCACGTGCGAAGCTTGGCTTGCGCGTCAATAATCTGTTGCTTCTCTTCGGGTGTTAAGGTGTCGTCGTCAACGTTCTCGTCTTCGAGCACCGACTTCTGCGAGAGATCCCAGTTGTCAGACACCTCTTGCGCGAGCTGGAGGACGCCAACGGCATTGTATGCAAGCCCAGACTCGACAATCGGTAGCAGGCGCGCGACGTTGGCCTCCACGTCCATGATGGCGCGCACGTTCATGGCGATGCCAACCGCGTGCAGCTTGACGATGGTGGACGCACCGGGCTTCTGGATGATGTCGCCGATGACGGCTTGGTACTGTGCGTTGCTGCCGAACTCCTCGTTGAGTCGCGGATTGCTGTCGGTGATGAGCAGCAGCAGCTTGAGCGTCTCGATGTGCAGCGCCATGTGGTTGCGCGCGCGCTCGGCGATCTTCATGATGGCGGGCAGCAGGTTGGCCTGCGTGAGCTCGTTGATGGCGCTCTGGCAGCTCTCGCAGACGTTGGCGAGCAGCGCGACAGCCTGCTCAAGCAGGCTGACGGCCGTGAGGTCGTTGCTGGCGAACGTATGGTCCGTGGCGTTGTCGGCGATGACACGCGCGACGGGCGTGATGACGTTCTGCGCCGTGAGCAGCTCGCAGACCTCGAGCCCGCCCGTGACGCTGATGTTGCGCATGGCGCCGATGGCGTGCAGACGCACCATGGGCAGCGGGTCGGCCATGCGCGGGATGAGCTTCCGCAGCAGCCCCGCGTCGAGCATCTGCTGCAGCTTGGCGCGGGTGCGGCGCTCCTGCGGCTCGTCCGCCGCGCCGCCGAACATGGTGGCGATCGCCACGCACGTGGCCTCGCGCACCGATCCCTGCAGGTCCACGAGCTGCGGCGCGCCGCTCATCAGCGGTCTGCAAACCCGAGCGAAGCATCAAAAAGAGCCATGGCCGCAGACGCACCCCCTGGAAGACCTGCGCGTCCGACGGCGCCAGCGTCGAGTAGTCGGCGCGCGCCGCCTCCTCGATCTCGGCCTGCGACGGGCCACCCACGGGCGACGGCCGCTTCTTGTGGCTCACCGACCGCAGCTTCTTGGCCTTGCCCATGCTCAGCTCCGTCGGTGGTGCTGTCGTCGCCGCCGCCTTTCTCGGCCAGTCAAGCGTGAAAGGCAACCCGCGCACAGTGCGCCGCCTCGTAGGTACGACTGGTGTGGGCCACCCCACTTCCGTGGCGATCTTCCGTCGGTGATGCGCTCGCCCGTTCTCTGCGCACGTCAACGAAATCTTGTGGTCCACAGGCGCTTGACTCGCGGTTTGTATGCCGCCGCCGCCCAAGCGCCCTCACTGTCTCATTTGCCGCGTAGCTGCTCGCATCGGACAGCTATCTCCTCGCCAATGCTCGCCTCCAGGCTCGCCAAGACCGCGACCGCGGCCCGCTCTGCGACCGCCGCGCGCGGCTTCAGCTCGCGCAACGCGCTGGTGGACCGTCTGCGCGACGAGCTGGCGGAGATCGAGGCCGCGGGCACCTTCAAGCGCGAGCGCGTGATCGCGTCGGCGCAGGGCGCGGCCATCTCGGTCAACGGCGCGCGCGTGCTCAACTTCTGCGCCAACAACTACCTGGGGCTGAGCAACCACCCGAGCGTCGTGGAGGCCGCGCACCGCGCGCTCGACTCGCGCGGCTTCGGGCTCAGCTCCGTGCGCTTCATCTGCGGCACGCAGGACATCCACAAGCGCCTCGAGCAGGTCATCTCCGACTTCCACGGCACCGAGGACACGATCCTCTACCCGAGCTGCTTCGACGCCAACGCCGGGCTCTTCGAGGCCGTGCTCAACGCCGAGGACGCCATCCTCACGGACGAGCTCAACCACGCCAGCATCATCGACGGCGTGCGCCTCTGCAAGGCCGAGCGCCACCGGTTCAAGCACATGGACATGGCCGACCTGGAGGCCAAGCTCCAGGCCACCCAGCACTGCCGCACGCGCCTCGTCGTCACCGACGGCGTCTTCAGCATGGACGGAGACGTCGCCCCGCTGCAGGACATCGTTGCGCTCGCCGAAAAATACAACGCCCAGGTATTCATCGACGAGTGCCACGCCACGGGATTCTTCGGCGCCACGGGCCGCGGCAGCGACGAGTACTGCAACGTGCAGGGAAAGATCGACATTATCAACTCGACGCTCGGTAAGGCGCTCGGTGGCAGCACCGGCGGATACACCACGGGCCGCAAGGAGGTCGTCGACATCCTGCGCCAGCGCGCCCGCCCGTACCTCTTCTCCAACTCGCTCGGCCCGTCAGTTGTTGGCGCTTCGCTGCGCGTCTTCGAAATGCTCAACGAATCGTCCGAGTACGTCGACAAGATCCGCACCAACACGCACCGCTTCCGCGACCGCATGACGGAGGCCGGCTTCACACTCAAGGGCTCCCGGTAAGCATATGCGCGTACAGCCAAGCTAATTGTTGTTACTAACTATTTGTTGCATTGAAACAGAGACCACCCGATCGCTCCCGTCATGATTGGCGATGCTCGCCTTGCGTCCGAGCTTGCGGATGACATGCTCAAGCGTGGCATCTATGTGATCGGCTTCAGCTACCCGGTGAGTCATCTCACATTGTCGTGGTGTTGGTGGTTTGATTTAATTTGCTTACAAAATTGACTGCGCTGCTCAGGTTGTTCCCAAGGGCCAGGCTCGTATTCGTGTGCAGCTGTCGGCTGCCCACAGCCTGGAGGACGTCGACAAGGCTGTTGATGCGTTTGTGGCGTGTGGCAAGGCTCGTGGTCTCATTTAGATGTAGCACTTTCAACTCGGACTAGCACAGGGATGTTCTTGTTGGTCTCGAGAAGGCGCTGGATTCGGGCGCCGCCGCTGGAGCTGATCCTTCGGAAATCAACAGAGTGTGAGATGCTACCCCAATGTGTTGGCGCTAAATGCTTGTCCGTACGTGGCACCCCAGATGGTCACGTCTTTGACCTCTTCCGGGTTTGTCATGAGCGGAAGCAGTGTCTCGTCGGAGTTTGCAACTAGCATCCCGGCTCCTCCAACTTCTTGCACCACCCTGGCATTGAACACCTGTTAGGTAAATGACTTTTGCATACTTCGATTTGCACCTTCGCACTTGATTTTCTTGCCGAACGAGCAACCGCCACGCTTAACGAGCACAACAGCGCGTGTGGCAAGAATCCCCATCCCCTTGATATCACACGCAGTCTCCTGAGGATATGCTACAACGACCCGAAACGGCATGGACGGGATTCGTCCGCCAAAGAGCGCTGGAAGCACAGAAAACTTCGCCATCCTCGAAGCTAACGAGTCTTGGGCGAGCGCTGGCGACCACAGTGTGAGTGTTCGACCTGACTTGTTGACATCCTGCGTGTAAAAGGTCAGATAGGATATCCCAGCTAAATCAAATCGTGCTTCTACCTGTCCGAGCGCGAGTTCTGCATTTGTTAGTGGTGGAGGGGCGATTGGAGGCTTTGGAATAAGATCTGCCGTTTCTTCGAGTAGCCGAATACCTAAATCATTCATACAGTCTGGATGAGATGCAAGTTTTTTTATCCGAATGCATTGCTTCAGTGCGTACTCGCTTGCTCGTGTTCCAAAACAGAAATGATGACCTCCCCGTCCAACTTCGACATGCTAACCTCACAAAAATGTATGTTAGTATAATTCCACAACACTAGCCATGACAAGAACGCACAGCGTCACCGGGATATCTGTGACGTCTGTTGTAGCCACAGGTGTTGGTGTGAATCGTCCGTCTCCCTTGACATTGTTGACGACCAGCATGGAGTGCCCTCCGGCTGCCTGGACGTGTTTGGCCTTGTCGAAAAACGAGCAAGATCCTCGGTAGGTTAAATACGCCAATGCTGTAGTGAGATTGCCTTGAAATGACGAACTAGAATTTCTAACATCGCGAATGGCGGAGCAGGCTGTATTGGGATCAGCGAGTGCAAGCTCCATGGCCGGAACATCTTTGCTTTGCACTGTCGTGTTTTCGTTTGGGATAGAGCTCCAGTTTGCTAGATGCAACCGCACATTCCAATCACGCAAGATGGCGGGTGAGTCGAATGCTAGCGTCCAGTTTTGAGGTCTTGGAGGCGGCGGTGGTGGCTCATTGGCGTCAGGTAGTTTCGAGCGCTTCCCAGCAACGAGAAACACGAGTGTTCGCGGAAGCTTTGTCTTCAGATACACCTCCACCATCTCGTATGGCCCCATTCCGGACGTGTTCACATCGTTCAAAGCGATCAGTTGATCTCCTGGTGCTATAATGCTGAGCTCATCAGCAGGGAGTTCTGGCTCAAGATGGCTTACTACCGTTTTGTCGGACTCATGTAAGTGCCAATTGATGCCGATGGGTCCGGGCTCGGTGAACTCGGCTGCGTAGCGGAACTCCCAGCCTTCAGTCCTCTTAGGCTTTACAGCGGCATGTGGAGTCATCCGGAGGCGCTCAAATTCCGCTCGCTCATGGGCTTCGATAAGTTCCTTCATCCTCCGCTCACGGTCTTCAAACTCGCGCCGCTCTCGCTCCACCTGCTCTCTCAATTCTTGATTCCTCGCCAGCTCCTCCTCCCACTCACGCTTCGCAATTTCGTAATTCGCTTCGGCCTCGATGTAGTCGAGCATGTCCTGCTTCCGCTTGTCGGTTGTTGGCTCAAAGTCGAGTTGGGCAGGGCTAAAGATCTCCACCCGCGCGAACCCCGCGAGGATGTTAGCTGAGCGAGCAGGCTTGAACAGAGGCAGGATGATCGATGAGCCGACTGGGGCGCCAATCACGTCCTCGAACGCCATGATCGAGACTTGCTGCCCGTCCACCGCCACGAGGCGATCGGACACGTCCACCGTCGGCGGAAGCGGTCGCACTGGTCCGTGGTGTAGGGCTGCGTCTACTACTGCTGCTGCTGATGCTGCTGTCGTAGCAGACTCACAAACATTGTCGCCACCGGCCGAAACAGAGCAGGAAATCACGTCTCCGCCGATATTTCGCACGAGCAGCGCCTGATTGTCTTCGCTCGGCGCCATGTCGAGCACGTGAGAGCTCAGAATCCCCGCGGGCACGCTAAACCCGAGGCTGATCTCTGCCGAGAACTCGTCGCTGCCGTCATCTTCCTCGGCCGCTTGGCCTGTTGAGACCGCGGAGTCGCACGACACGGCGGCGAGTGCGACGGCCATCCAGAGCCAAGACGCTCGCCCCATTCGAGCGGCGGCCTCGGGAGCTTCACGGGTCGGCGGCTGCTCGAGTGGTGGCGCTTCACCACACGCCAAGTCAAGAGCTTCAAGGC
>JAASGX010000179.1:0-37069 GCA_023334415.1 Phytopythium chamaehyphon | reverse complement strand
TTTTTTTTTTTTTTTTTTTTTTTTTTTTTTTTTTTTCGTGTGATGGGTGATGGTGTGTTTGTTGGTGCCGAGTAGGGAGAGATCGCGAGAATGGGAGTACTCTCCATGCCCGAGTTGCTTTGAAGGAGGTGCACAGGATTTTGTCTGCCCCGCGTTGGAAGATTTATTTTTTTTGAGTAGGGAAACATGGTACCAATGCTGTCACTGACAGTCGGTCAGCTCGGAGCGAATCACTTAGCGGCGAACTTTGAGCGATCGCGATGATGCGAACTCGAGACTGATCGAGCCGACAAGATGCTCGGGACCGCTGAGATTTAGCAGCCGGCAATCGAAGAGCGCAGATATGTTTGCGTGTTGTGTTGTTGTCTCGGTGGGAAACGCAGCTAGGTACTATACAACGCCACCTGCGTCCTGCAGAGCCAAACAATTGAGTCAGTTGTGATCCCAGATTTAGTGACTAAAATCTCTTCGAGGTCTTGTGAAATAAAGCTCTTATGCCAGTGGAGAGCAACATTTCCCATAAGAATAATACACTTCCGCTTTTTTCTTTTCACTTGTTCGCTTGTATCTCTATTTCAGCTGTTGGAACTTCCCTCCTGCGCTTTCAAGTGCTTGTTGAGACGCTGGAGATCTTTTTGGTTGAGCACGCCGCTGCCGTCCCGATCGAGCTTGCGGAACTGTGCGAGGATCGTCTTGATGTCGTCCTCGTCAGCTTTGCTTAGCTTTACGAGCATGTAAGATAGGTATTCTAGCTGCGTAACTGTGCCGTCACCATCCGCATCCATATCAAACAGCTCCTCCATTGAGATGTTTGCCTTTAGTACCTTGCGCTTATTGATTTCTCCTAGCATTGAGCCAACACCATGGGCAACTGACACGACAGCGAGCGGCATGTAGAAAACGGCGAAAACGCGAGCGCTTGGAGACTTTGGCGACAGATCGCCGAATCCCACAGTCGTAACCGTAATGACAGAGTAGTAAAAGCAATCAAGGATCAGCCAGCCTTCAATCGCCCCGACAATGAGACCGGCTCCGATCGATACAAACACAGGAACAAGTAGTGACACAATAGCCTTGTTGTCATCCGAGAGTATTTCGCGCATCCAGTTCGGAAGCCGCTGGTTAGGCTTCGCAATTTTTAAGAGTTTCGTGTCCAACCGAGCTAATGTAGCATGCGCCACGATGGAATCTGCAGCATTGTCGACATTTTTCAGTAATAGCTTTGTTGCCTGTTTTTGTGATTGCTTTTTGCTTTTCCAAAAAGAGTGACGCGAGCTTTCCTAACGCTATACCAATCATGCAGATGCCGTAGAAGGTGAAAAAGATAGTGGCGGCTTTGCCAGCAGACGTTGCTGGGACGAGATCGCCATATCCGATTGTTGTCACTATCACCATGGCATAGTACACGCAGTCAACGACTGGCCAGTCGTCTATAAAATGAAACACGAGGATAGCAGCGCCAAGATATGAGAGCACAAGCAGCAGGACGACAACATTTTGGTGCGTCGAGATATTATTCTCCGGCTTGGAGCCGAAGGCTGGGTCTATAACTTTTGCTGCCGAGTCCGGAACGATGCCTTTGACCACGGTTCTCGGAAATTTATGGCGTCCCAGACACTGACAAATCTTCAAAAGACTAATCATGGAACAGCGATGCTGAGGGAGATCCAACTGACACCACTTGTAAGGCAAGTCTGATGCTGTTTGCTGAAGTGTTTCGCGCCAGAACCGTGCGTCTGGGACTTACAGTCCTCGACCTGGGAAAGAGTTTAATGATGTGGTTTGCTTGTGCTCAACTACCACTACGACATATATATTGCGGGGGGTTTCATCAGTAGCCACCAAAGATAGTTCGCACGGGAAAGCAAAGCAGCAACGATGTCTTTTCCCCATCTTATAAGAGGACGATATTGCTCGCGTTCACGTTCCGCTCGTTGCACTACACAAAAAATTCGCAATGATTTCAAGTGATCGGTATCCGCATCCTCAGCCGCATCAGCATATTCTCTGGTGTGGCGCCGCGACCAGCTCCAAACTGAAATCGTGATGTTCGTGGCATGACTCGGGAATGTCGTGACTCAAAGTGTCCACGAGCATTGTGGCCATAGCGAGTCAAGCAATGCAGCGATGATCGATCAAATTGCAGTCACAAGGAAGGGCTTGCCTCTCCACAGGAAATTGGCTTTGTCCTGTCGATCCAACTTGGCCACGATCTATGTTGTTTCCCGCAATGACAACTTCAACTCGATGGGTCATGGTTTTCAGGAACATGATTGGCTAAAATGAAAATATTTCAGCAAATCAAAATCCGTGGAAGAATCTGAGAACAGTCAAAACCTCTCATCCCGTATACAAAATAAAAGAGAATCATTTGTGGACAACAAAAAAAGCCCCATGTTGACGGCGCAGCCTTCGTGTTGCTGCCGTTCTTGTGCACGCAATGACGTCCATACGCGCTGTCCATGCACTCAACGCCGTCCATACACGCAACGTGAAACGATTACGCAGTCCCAGCAAAACCCCAAAAATCCACCTCGCCAAAAAAAGGAACCTCGCTCTCCAAAAGGTAATAATGGGTGTGTGACACACGACTCCGGCTCACCTGTCCATATTTTATACTATCTCTATAAACTAATAATGTCATCCACACTCGTTTTTGTGTGCTCCTTACAAACTTCAAGTCATTGTTGCGACTTCACCCTGGCGGTTGCTCAAAGCCTCAAAAAGCCAAGGACCAGCAAGGAGTTGGCGGAGAAGGAAGCATGGGCAACTCGCCGTCCTCCAAGCGCCCGTCGGCCTCTTCGCGCGAGCTGGAGCGCTTCTCGCAGCCCACGGGGTGAGCTGCGTGGTGTATGGAACCTCGTTTAAGTTGACGGCGGGGGAGGGAGGGAACTCTTGCTGATTTCTCCGGTGGCAAACAAAGGCTGTACGCGAGCTGTCCGTGGGACGTCAAGGTCGCCAGGCGGCTCGTGGTCGAGCGCAAGATCGCGCCGAGGTTCCCGGGAAGAGACGCGCCCGAGAGCGCATTCTCGCAGGAGTGCCCCATTTGCTTCATGGTGAGCTTTTGATTTGTTGTTGTTGTCGTTGTTGATGGAAGAAGGTTTTGTTGATGGCAATTTTTTTTTTTATGACGGGCAGTACTATCCGGGCAACCTGAACGTGTCGACGTGCTGCAGCAAGCCAATCTGCTCCGAGTGCTACCTGCAGATGCGCCCGCCGCACCAGCCCATCAGGTAAATGATAAGCAAGTTGTTGTTTGAGGAGGATTGAGAGACCTAACATGGAACTTTTTTTTTCTAGCTGTCCATTCTGCAACAGCGACGGCTTTACGGTCAAGTACTCGCCGCCGGCGTCGCTTGAGCTCAATGCCATCTTCTCCAACAAAAAGGTGACGATCTGCTGATTGTTGTTGCCATTGGCTTTGGTATTCTTTGCTCACTTCGGCTGATGATGGATGTGTAGCGAACAAACTCGCGAGCTACCAGCCGCGCGATCGACATTCCAGCGCCCGCTACGACCAACAATGAGACGGAGAGTGAATCGGTTGCACACTATGCGTCGGTGGAGGATCGCCAGCGTCTGCGCGACTCGCTGCGCTCGCAGCTGAGCATTACGGACCAGCCCATCACGAACAGCCCGCACCCGAACAGCTTGGCGTCGCTCCGTGACGCCGCCCAGTTCCTCGCCACGCCTGCCGACGCGGTGCGGCTTGAAGAGCTCATGATCATGGAGGCGATTCGACGGTCGATGCGCGACTTGAACGCTAATAAAGAGAACGAAGACGGCGCGTCGGCTTCTCCGTCGTCGCCGTCTGGATCTGCTGGGCTCGGGCTCCAGCGAAACCAGCTCAACGAATCGCACAGCAGGACAAGCAGCGCCGACTATGATGGGGATGTCCACTCCGTTCAAGCATCCGAGTTGTTTCGAAGCGAGTCGGGAATTGGAGTGGACAATGTGGCTTCGCACCGCAACAGCGCCAGCAGTGGCGGCAACAGCAGCGGCCGAGATAGCCAAGGAAATTCGGACAACCGCCGTGGGAGCCTATCGAACTGGAGCCCTTTCGACGACTAGGTTGCTGCTGCATCATCGATGGAGAAGTTCGTGAAAGTGCAGTGCATTGCTGGCCAGTATGCGTGTCCAGAAGAAGCGGCTCAGCAAAAAGAAGTATGGAGCGACGACGGAAAGGAAAAAGACAGGGACAAAAATGCTCGTTGGTAAGTTATTAGGCGCCGCCGCGCCCCAGCCTTTTGGAATCGAGTCGGGAAAGCGCAGAGAGATGAAAACGAGACCGCAACACACGGGCAGTAAACGCAGCTCCCGATTCAACAGGCATATCATTTCATCTTCGTTGGATCCCGAGCAAAAAAAGCATGGTGTCGGTTTTCTTTAGTCCGCTTTGTACTGCCAGCTGTTGACTCTATTTACCGCCACATGGGACGTTTTGGCTCGTCCATAGCTGCGCAATGGAGACCATCAAGCACATCACAGCTACTAGCTATGAGAGGTGTCGAGCGAAGTGTTCGTGTTTTCACGGTGCCGCAGGAGTCTCGGTACGTTGTGGTGCGCAACATCCCAGCCATTGGCGTACTGGACGAGCTTCGAGCCAAGCTGAGTCTGTTCGGCTCGATCCTCGATTTCCGCGTGCTCGACAGCCCTGAGGACCGAGATCGGGCTCTCGGCGTGAAAGAAGGAGAAGAGAAAGAGGACGACCGCTTCATGGACATGGTCTGGGTGCAGTATGAGACCGTCAACAATGCGAGACATGCCAAGGCGCGTGCCGGGCTCAAACCGTTCTATGGGAGCCTGCTCAAGGTGTCATACGCGCCTCAGGACGAGTCGCCGAGTGACACGGCGCAAAAGATGAAAGCGCGCAGAGAGCTGTTGCTGCGTCGAGCGAGGCGAGCAGGGAATTCGGGCGCGCAGAAGCGAGTAACCAGAGAGCAGAACACAGGGGCACAACGGGAAGAGCACGACAATTATGCGAGGTTACTTCCCCCTGCGGACAAGCGACGCCGGGTTTGATGCTTAAGACAAACAGACTGCATTACGGATTGGCTTGCGGTGGCGATCGAATGCTCACACCAGCTTCTTGAACTGCCGACGCATGGCGCGGATGAAGAGCGGCAGGTCGCTGGTGCGGTTCAGATCGGCCACGAGGTCGTCCAGCTCTAGCACAACCTCACTGCACTTGTCGACTGAACGCCAAAGCCTTGTCAGCTGTGCGCTCAACTCAGAGTGCACGGGTCAAACGCACCAATGTATCTGTCGGTCTCCTGGTCGATCGTCATGCGGAAAGAGAACTCGCGGTCCGGCCGAGTCGGGTCGATCTGCGTGAAGCAGACGACGACACGTCCAGCTGCATCGACCGTGATGAAAGTCAGAAAAGCAGGCAAAAAGCTGCTAAGAATGAAGTCTGCGCACCGCCAGAGTGCTCAAAGAAGAGTCCAAGTTGCCGGTACATGGCGATGCCCCGCTCCAGCTCTTCAAGTTGCAGCTCATGCCGCACTCGCTGCTGCTCCGACTCTGATGTACGTTCACATTCTCATCACAACTTTCTTTCTATAACCAACAATTCGGACACCTCACTCACCTTCCAGGAGCTCCTTGAGCCGTCTGTCCTCCACCTGCGTCTGCTCGAACAGCGCCTTGACCACGGGCTCCTTTTTGTTTTTCTCGGCCTGCTCTCCTCCATCAGCTCCAACGCTTTCCAGCATTTTTTTTGTAGTTTTTCCATCAGCATCCTTACCTGCAGCACCTCAATCTCGACCTGGTGCGTGCCAATTTCCCTCTCCTTGCTACTCACATCTGCATGAAGAAGAAAACAAATTCCTCGTCAAAAAAAAACTTGACAACAAAATCTCCATGAAGCGCTGGGAAAATACCGGCCGCCAGCGCCTTATGCTGGTCCTGCAGCGCCTCGCGCCGCCGCTGGGCGTCCACGGCCTGCCGCGCGCTCTCCTGGGCCCGCGCGTCGTCCTGCCGCTTGTCTGTGAGCAGCTGCGACTTCTGCGCCTCGACCCACCGCAGCACGGCGCCGCGCGTCTCCTGGTTGCCGCCCACGAGCGCGTCGATCGCCAGCGGGGCCCGCTCCATCATGTGCTTGCTTTCGCGGGTACTTTTTTGAGTTTTTCAAAACCACAAATGTGTGGTTTACATAATGGGCAGCAGTTTTCGCTTCAACATGGTAAGCAGCATGGAGGCTTTTTGTGGCTCGGCGGTTTTCTGGATGAAGCGTCGGGGATGCGATCGAAGTGAAGTGATGGTGGCGTGTGACTCTTTGGAAGAGCTCGAAGGATTCATATCGGTGCACAACGAAAAACTTTGCCAAGCAAACTGCTTCCCATGGTGTCATGGGATTGTTGTTTGAAGTGTGATTTGCTCACTTTTTCTTTTTCGAGATGGCATAGTGCCAAGATGGCCGCAGCGTCGCGAGCAAGGAAGCTTCTCCACAAGCATCAAGCAATGAAGGCTTGTCGTCGTATCGAATGATAAAAGTGAGTTTTTGTAGATGGAAGATCGCGAATCCGACAGCCGCACAGTCACGAGTAGTAGAAACGCCCAACGGTTCAGGGATCTCTTTGAACCAGTCGCAAGGACTCAAAAGCCGCTAGAAGGAGTCGCAGGCGAGAGAGCTTGAAGCCAGACTGGACGCGATGTCACACTACTTACGCTGGACATGGCGCCCACGAGATATTCTTCCGCGGCGGTTCGAGCATTCAACGATGGAGAAGGGAAACAAGTCACGAGCGAGTCGGAGCAAAGGGAGACCATTTCCCAATTCACCAGCGACCCAACGCACTGGAGAAAACCTTTTTTCTCAGCCCGCCATTCTACTTCTATCAAGCCATGAAGCTCACCGCCTTCGCCGTCCTCGCAGTCTCCTCTGCTATCAGCCAGACATCTGCCCTCACCATGCGTGCGGATGCTGGAGATGTTGGAAGTGGTTTGACTTCGTCGAGTTCCAGTGGTTCTGGTTGGGACTTCGGCTCCTACTCGGGTTCGGGCTCTGTTGGTTCGGGCTCGGGCTCCGGCAACAGCACAGGACCCAACGTCGGGGATGGCTCCTCGTCGGTCGCTTCGAGCACCGCCATCTGGACGGCCACGACCGTGACACTCGCGGCGACCTCGGCTGTTGTGCTACTTCTGTAAGCTTGTGGACCAAACTCGAAATCCTTGAGACTCATGTTGCAAGAGATCTCAGTTGTTTACCACCCTGCAGCCTTGTAGAGATTTGTGCTTTTGGTCGATGCTGCACGATGAATAGCATCCCCACCAAACAAACTTAATGCAGCGTGTATTTGCTTGTATTCGCTGTTTTGTGTTGTTTTTGTTTTTTGTGTGGCAATTCACACCACAGCATGTCCATGCCTAACAAGGGAAAGCAAATGTTGCTCTGAAGCACAACGATTAAGGACGTGCGCGCCATCCACGGGCAGAACTTGATCCGCTCGGAGGATCCTGAAAGTCATCTCCGAACACCGGCTGGTTGAGCTTGAGCTCAACGCGCATCATGGAAGCTGTGGCAATGGTTGGAGTTGCGGGCAGTTGACGTGAAGGTCGGCGTGATCCTGACGATGAAGTCGGAAGACGAGCTAGTGGAGGAAGCACCACGGGTGTGATTTTGGATTTTGCCTGGGCAACGTCGCTCTGACTTGTGGATGGTTGTAGCAGTAAAGGCAGCTTTTTATTCCAGTCGTCTAGCTCATCTTCGTGGAGGTCTTCTTCTTCAATCGGTATTTCCTCCTCAACTTCGTGAGAGCGAGCACTATATCCTCGATAAACACTTTGAATGCGAGTAGCAGATCTATTTACTCGCTCAAGATCTCGTCGGAAGCGAGCGCGACGCGCCTCCTGCTTTACCAAAAAGGTGCGGATGTTCGACTGGATTGTAATGGCACTTACAGCTGCAACGTGATCTTTGTGCTCTTCTCGCAGGCGACAAAGTAACTTGTGTGCCAGGTGCATGCGAACGGTAGACTGGAGAGTGATTGCAGACGCCATCCTCTTAATTTCTAGAGCAATGTGCTCCCGTTTCTGCTGCTCTAGCATTGCCAAGCGGTACCGCCGTCTCTCGGCTCCCAATTTTCGCAGTCGCTCAGTTTCCGCGTTTACAGCCAAGGCAGCATTCTCTGCATCGTGTATCTTGGCAGCTTGTACCGAATGTAACTGTTCTTGAGCAATTGCCATCATTGTCATGGCTTGGTGGTGTCTTTGACGGCGTTTGTATCGCCTGTATAGACGAATGATAATCATCGCAGCATCCAGGCGTCGTCGCCTCTCCTTGTTGCGACGAGCTAACACATCTCGGAAACGAAGTTTGACACGATGGCCGCGGAATATCCGTTGGATATCGACTGTACTAGATCGAACGCGCTTTACCAAGTCAGCGAGACTTCGAAGCACGTGTCCGCGCTCGCGGTAAGCTCGGTATTGGCGCTGAATAGCACTAGCTAGATAGTCTTCGCGACTAAATGGCGGCCGGGCAGGCTTTTTCCGAACCAGCATGCTTCCCTGCAGACGATTTATCTTTCTGCTTGCTTCATCCTCCGTCTGAACTGAGTATGGGTCTCTTCGCTCGAACTGCATTGATGCCTCACGAATATTGCGACGTCTCTGTAGCTCGGTTTGAAGTCGTCGAGAGCTTACGTGCAGCGGGTGATTGGTGTCGCGATATTGACCATCAGGGTGGGAGACGGAAGTCATGTGCTCGGTAGGCTCAGCGACGTCTTCCTGTCGGTGGCGAAGCTGATGTCGTAGTTTTTCAACATGCGGAGACTGTGCAGCTATCAAGTTGGAGAATTGCTCGTCGACACCTCCTGCTGTCATTATTGATTGAAATGGGTTATAATCATGCTCAATCCGCGCAATTGCTTGTTCGAGCCTTGTGTGGTCCTGCTGTTCTAATTGATACTCGCGTGCAATCGCATTCAAACATGCCAGCCAGCGCTCTGGTTCACCACTTACAATATCAGAGGACTCCTGTTTTGGGAGAACAGATACAAGCATGTCATAAAGCCGTCTATCCAACGCAAATGCGTGCATTTGGTCCGGTAGTTTGCCACTGCTACAATTTCCCCCGCTGGTCGCAACTTTATCGGTCAAGAACGTGAAAGAATATTGCGGCTGACTAGAATCTGCTTCGCGTAGATCCATGACCACTCGAGGGAGCAACAGAGGGTTATACTCCGCATCGATGCCCACTGAGTACGCGATCGCTGTTGAACCGAAAAGTTCTCGAAGGTTTGTGTTTAGGTGCAGCAAATAGTTCGGTACTTTGCCATTCTTCCATGAGAAACGAAAATGCGGCTCGACGTTTGTGCATTTGCGCTGGAGTTCCTGTTCTGACCGCCACTCTCCGACACCCTCAACAATATTAGTTGTGGCATCTCGTATGCTCATGATTAATGTTTCAACCTGCCGCAATCGCTGCAGAATCTTGTCTTTCGTCAGGTCAACTTGGGTCGAGAGTGCTACAATATTTTCTTTTAGGCTTACCATTGCAGCCGCATTGCTTTGTCCAGACCCTGAATCAGGGCGTAGAAGCGTAATCGAAGAGGATGAACCGCGACGAGCACGGAACATTCGTACAGCGCCAGCGGCAGCAGCCATTTCCGCGGCTTTCTTGGCCTCGACTACAGTGAAGAGCTCTTTGGTTAGACGCTCAAACACTACGGAGGCGGCTCTCAACTGCCGAATCGCTTGTTCTCGAACAAGTATATCCTTTGTGATACGTAGCTCAAGCACCAACAGAGTGGAAGATCGATCCGATCGCCAATTTGAGATCTTGCCTTTTGAATTGCTTTGAGCTGGAGAATCTGTTTGAGTTGGGGTCTGTGCTGGGGACGGCGATGAATGGTTGATCAGCCGCCGGGTATGTCTCACAACAAGAGGAGAAGAGGGGGCTAGCCGAACTATTAACGAGGGACCGGTATCGTCGATTGTACCAGAGTCTTGAATCTCAAAAGTATTGGCATGCTGCTCGTCCTCGTCGATTTGGTTCATGGCAGGATGCAATCGTTGTTCACGCAAAAATCCTGTTGAGCGTTTAGTGGGCACAACTTGAGCATCATTCGCATTGCGATCTGCCGGTTTTGCCGCTTTCCTGTTTGATCTTGGCCTCGCGCGTATACTCAAAATTACGCCATTCTCTTCTTCTTCTCGATCTTCATCAGATCGATGAAGATTGTCGTTGCTATCGGTACCAGATTGATATCGACCAAGTGTAGATAAATTGCTGCGTCGAGCAATATGCTCGCGCTCATTACTCTGTCTGTGGTGCTTTTGTCGTTCAAGTCTAGCTTTGTAGGCTTCCTCGTGGGCTTTTTGGGCATCATACTGGCGAGCGAGTCCTCGAGCAAGTGTATTTCGCTTCAGAAGGCGCCGGGCTTGCTCATTTTCTGGTTTACTTTGGTGCTTTAAGCTAATCAAGCTAGTTACATCATTCCCCGCACTTGCGGTCGATGGGGAAGCAGCTTGCAGCAGGTGTATCGACTTCATAAGGAACTGATTGTTGCCGCAGAAGTATCAGCAAGAATAGCCATACCAAATATATTCTGTTGTCTACATTTTTCTTCATCTTCCGTCGCATGACTCGTATAGACTTAAGAACGAGCTGGCACATGTGTGTTACCTCGTGTTATTCGTGTTCCCAGAGCGTAGTAAAAAAAAAGCAAATTCATATTACTGACTGCTTATCCTTTGCTACCACTCACCCCTGAATCTTTAGTAATGGGGTTCAATCTCGTCAGCAGCAGCATTTACGCCTTAAGGTACCGGCGAGAATGAAATAGAGGAAGTTTCGGGTGCGGCTTATCGGCTTCCGCATTCGTATATCCATCGCTCTGAGGAGTCAATACCTCTCCTCCAGGAGGAAGTCCGTGAATCTTAATGAATGCCTCTAGGAGATCTCGGGCATGGTCTGGAACGTTAGCGTCTGGCGTGACATCGGTTGGTGCAGAGTTGTCAAGACGGCCGTCATCGAACGGGGTTTCTTCGTCACCGTCACTTGGGTCACCGACACTTGGGTCACTCACACTTGACGCTGCAAATGGCTCGATTGGCAGGATCAGAGACGCATCGACCGAGTCTTTCGAATCCGTTGAGTCCGACGAGTCAGCCACGCCGGCATCTTCAAAGTCTACGGAGGCCGAGGACTCTTGACGAAGAAAGCGAACTGCAGAGGCCGATGACAATGTGGCGATTGCAGCCAATGCGATCGAGCTCATGAAAAGCACCTTGAAGAACTTCATTGTAGACGCGCGTTTCTTGTTGGAGGCTAAGCAGATTTGGAAATGAAATTCGAGTCTGTAGCACCGCACGATGCACTCGCTGTGCTCATGCGAAAGCCTGGAACCAGGTACATGCTTGACCTTTCGCCTTAGGACGAAGACGATCTCGGACAAGGTTTGTGGGGAAGGCGGTACCCCATGCCAGTTGGTTTTGTGTCGCGATCTTGTACTGTTAACCTGATCTGGGCCATATTTTTGGCTCGATCTATTTATCTTTCGAAACATGACTTTCGTTGTCTTGGAACTCACTCTGACAATCACCGTAATCGAGTTTTAGTCAGGCCAAGACAGGTTATCGAATGCCAAATGTGATCATGAAAATCATAGCCGGTAGGTCACAGTAACCATGCACGTGATATGAGCAGTGGCGTGTCGAGGGCAATGAGATTGTTATCTGAGCTGCAGAATAAGCACAGTGATATTGTTTCGAACGATCTCAATGCTCATTGACACCACTTCAGATCACACACGAGAGAGATGTGATCCGACGGGAACTTGGACGATGGCATTGCGACTTCTTCAGTGACTTCTTCTTCCGAGAACAGCGGGAAGGCACTATGCACTTGTAGGCGATCTCTATCGACAAAAATGTAGTCCAGCGCGCCAATAAACGATCTGGCGTAATTCGTGAAAGCTGGAATACCGCAGCCGCTTACTAGCCGGAGTGGATGTGCAAAGCTACTGCTCGACTCCATTACATTATTCACCAAACATCCAGGAGAGGGATCTCCTCCGCTCGAACGTTCCCAGCGGAATGACGGAGCTGCTGCCCAATGTCTGTGACTAGAGTGTACTACTCCATTAAGTACATAATCGGTAGTGATTGTGCCAGGAGTTGCATTATAGTCTCCGCACATGACAACCGCTGGGACGACAGAATCATTGCTTTCCTGCTGAAGCTCTGAACGGTACGAGTATAGTGTACGCACTAGTGTCGCACACTGCACCAGTCGAATCATATGTGAGTCTTCACGGTAAAATAGATGGGTGTTGCTCACAAGTACACGCTTTGATTCATCAGATGTCATCGCGAGCACCATAATTTGAGCGATCGACGGGACTCGACGAACGCCCGCGGCAATCTCAGGAAACTCAGCCAAGAGTGCATCAACAGCAGGGTCTGCGCCAGACTCTGTTGCTGCTACAGAGATGCTTAGAGTGTGCTGTTGGCATGCACGAAACTTGCTCAGGCGAATAAACGTGGCACAGCCTTCGCGCGTCGAACCAGATTTCCCCGAGTAAAATCCATCGAACCCTAGCGTGCGCAGCATTGGCTCGTAAAAAGAATTGTAGAGGTCTTCACCAACCTCTTGCAAACACACGATATCTGAATTGCTCTCTTCGATGTCCTGGAAAATCAGTTGTGCGCGGTAAGTCTCTTTTATCACGGCAGGGTCGACGTAGGGGAACAGATTTCGTTTTGCCCGGATTGATGTTGTGTAGCCGTCGAAAAGTACGTTGTAAGTCATGACTCGAAACGAACCATTGCCGTCGTCGCAAGGCTGGGAGCCAAGCTCCCTTCTCTTTTGAAATGTGATTCCGTCGCGATCTGGCCCATGGTGCGTTGGCATCGTAAGAAGCGAAGCTTTACTGGCTTCCACTGCAGCATCAAATTTCGTAGGAGCGCGGCATTCGATGCGAAATCGGCAGCCAACATCAGCGTTTGAAGGCTTATATCGCCGAGAGCTACACCACAGCTCCCCACCCGAGATGTCATCCTCTCCGTCTCGCAAGCGAAACCACTGCCAGCTGCAGTCGTCATCCCCACAAAAGTCCGTGTGTGCCATCGGCAGCACCGGAATGCCCACCAAAAGCGGCTCGACCACATTCACACTTACCACAACCGGCTGGTTGTAAAGCACTTGGAACATTTCGTCCCCAACGGAGATCCTTGCCGTCCGCAGCATTGCGTCCCCAACCAATTGCTTGCCATCAATTTCACGCCCTTCCGCGTCCCAAAACCTTGCAACAAAAGAATTCAACGACTTGCTTTCAGCTGCATTTCCTTCACTCACGAGATCTTCTTGCTGGTTTTGCTGCTCTCCCGATTTCTTGTGCTTTTTCTTCTTCTTCTTGGGTCCATTCGCCTTGCCAACGCCCGAACCAACGCCTCCAGCTGCCAAAAGCTGCAGTCGGTGGCGGATTTTCTCCAGCTTTTCGCCAGTCGGCCGATAGAACGTCTTGCGCTCGCCTTTGAGCTGCAGCTGCAGCCGCACGTGGTCCTCTCCGTCCACGCAGCGCACGTGAGCCACGCCCACTCGCTCCATGTCCTTTCCCCCCTTCAAAAGTTGCCTTTTGACACGTGGTCCCTCGTTTCACAACCTCACGTCCCTCGTTTAAACCATTGTACCCCTGACCTGATTGGCTCAAAGTAAATTTAGCCAATCATATCAGGGTTACTCTTTTCAAACGTAACCTCATTTTCGAGACTCATTTGGACACTCAAGCCAAGAACGCCCGCCATGGCGCTCGTCCAGTACGTCACGCCTTCCATCAGCGCCGCGCCATGACGGCTGTCCTTATAGATCTGACGCTGCGTGGGTTGGTGGATAGGAAGAGCGTGGTGGTGGTGGTCGACGGGGCCAACGTGGCGCGGCAGAAGGACGGACGCACGCGCGTCACGAAGCTGGCGGCTGCGATCGACTTTTTCCGTTCGAACGCAGCAGGAATCGGCCGGTTTCCTGTCAAATGCGTGGCCTTCGTGCCCAACTTTTGGCTCAACGCCAAGCCCTCGGCGACTGCGGGGCAGCGGGAGATCGACGCCATCGCACCGGAAGAAGTAGAGCTGCTGCGCCAGCTTGTTGATAGGGATTATGTGACGCTCACGCCATCTCAGGTGAGGAAATGTAGTTTTGTTGGTGGTGATGAAGAGGAAAAAGCTCAATTATGTGTGTTTGTTTGTTTGGTGGTGGTGAGCTAGGCGCATGACGACTATTATGTGATCGACTACGCCGTCAAGTACAACGGTTTTATCGTCACGAACGACATGTTCCGCGACCACGTTGCTAGCGGGGTGAGTATTGCTGTGGAGTGTTGCGATGCCGGCTTTCAGTGCACTCACATTCGCATGGCTGTTGCTAGCACGTGTTTCATGGGAAGAAGTTGACGAGAACGTGGGTGAAAACGCACTGTATTGACTTTACGTTTGTCGGGACGGAGTTTATGCCGAACCCGACAGCGATGGAGAGGGTGGGCGACTTCGATCCGACGGCCACTCCGCCCGAGGAGCCCATTAGCGGAACCATCAAGCGGTCTACACCATCCACGACTAGTCCCACTCGAACGTTGTCTGGAGAAACCAAATCTATTCCAACTAGTGGCGAAGCTGGGGACGAAGATGAGGATGAAATGGACGTCGACATCATCGCGAGGCGCAAGAAAAATATCGATCTGTCGGAGGTCACGCACTATCGACTACCTCGCGAGTTGCTTCCGATCCTGCATGGAGATGAAGGCGATACGATGACCAAGTTTCAGGAGTTCACAGACACTTACATCGTGCTCCCGGCACTGTCGGCTGCGTCAGCTGAAGCGGCGACACCAGTGTTAACTCTCTCCATTTACGGGTAAGTTGCTGATTCTCAATGCGTGTAAAAGCTTCGACTTACCTATCGCATTGCAGCCCAGAGCCGAATCGTCAACGTGCGGTGCAACTGCTTGACCCATTGCTAGCAAACTATCAAAACAGCCAAGCCCAAGCTCTTGCCCTCCAACAACAGCAGCAACAGCAGCAGCAGATGCACCAGTTCCAGCATCAACACACGCATCCCCAGCAGCAATTTAGTCACGTAAATTACCAGCATCCTCGTGGCGGGTATGTTCATCCTAATGGAGGGTATCCGCATCCTGGTCATGCCATGTACTCCACTCCAGGGCCTGGCGGTCATGACGAGCAAATGATGGACATTGATCCTTACTAGGTGGGTAGTACAATATGTCGACGTTGAGTTGGTGTCAAGATTGCGTTTTGTTGTTCTGGAAAGCTTGACATCGGCTAGTACTATCTATTCTACTTCCACTTGCGCTTGTACTCTTCGTTTTCGACTGTGCCAAACTGGTTGGATTCGTCCTGTTTTAGTAGATACATCAATTAGACAATGCACGCAACTTGGAAAGACTCAACGCTTCGACGTACTCGTTTTTCTTCTTTCCACCCCTGCGCATCCATTTCCTTCCTTCGCTTCCCACCTTTTTGAAAGCCACGCCAGTTGCCGACACGCTGCTCACGGCGGTCTTCTTCTGCCCATGTTCGCTCCCGCTTGAACATGTTCGACAACTGGAAAACAGGCATAAATAGAGGTTAAGCACTATCGCACAGTATATCAGATCGTCGAAACTGGCCTTACCTCTTTCTGCTCCTTCTCCTGATGCTCAGCATCTCGGCGGCGCTGTGCGGCCTCCCGGGTCTCCAAATTGCGGCGCCGGTTTTCGATTTCAGCGAAAGCACGCAGCACACTTTTTTCGACTTCATCCTTCAGGTCACCCAGCTCGCTCTCTTTGGTGCCCTTCTTGATCTTCGCTCGTCTCTCCTTTTCAACTTTTTCGGTGGCGTTCTCGATTGTGCGGATGATAGTCTTGCGGCGGTCATCTTGGAGGATCAGGTTGTAGGCCTTCTTTATCTCTGTAAAAACGTCCGTTAGAAACGATAGCAGCCAGCCAACGAACATTCCATGATACCCTCGAAGGCTTCGCGAGCTCGTGGGTCACGACACTTGTCCGGGTGGATCATCGCAGAAATCTGGACAACAAAGAAACAGAGAGTTGAGAGATAATATAACAATGACAGTCCATCTAGCTAATTACCTTGCGGTAGTGCTGCTTCATATCCTCCTCGGTCGCATCCGTGTCGAGCATGAGGACTCGGAACGGATTGAGGTTGATCCATTCATAATGCGGCTGCAACAGTCGCTCAATCTGTCCTGCGGGCGTGCCAAAGTCGACCGGCTCCTTCTCCTTCTTCTTTTCGTCCGGCTCCTCTTTCTTGATGCAGTTGGCGCTCTCCTCTAGCTCGTCGACCTCGTCCATAAAGGCAGCGAGGAGGTCATCGTCGTCCTTGGGCTTGTCCTTCTTCTCCTGCTCCTCTGCGGCCTTCCTCGCGGCAGCTCTCTCCTCGGCCTCCTTCTTGAGCCTCTCCTGCTCCTTGGCCTGCTCCCTCAGCCTCTGCGAGTGCGCCTGGCCCGCGGCGTAGGCCTCCTCGGCCGCCTGGGCCAGCGACGCGTTGTCCGGGTCCAGCTTAAGCCCTTCATTATACGTCGCTCGCGCCGCGTCGAACCGCTGCAGCGCGTGCTCGGCCGCGCCCTTGCGGCTGTAGCCCTTCCACCAGTCCGGTCGCAGCTCGATGCACCTCTCAGCGTCCTTGAGCGCCTTACCGCGAGCGTCACCCATGGCCAGGAACGCCGCCGACCGGTTGCTGTAGTACACGGCGTTGTCCGGGTCCAGCTCGATGGCGCGCGAGTACATCTCGACCGCCTGCGCGAGCTCCTTGGCCGCCAGCAGCCGGTTGCCCTCGGCCTTGAAGCCCTCGGCCTGCGCCGCCGCCTCGGCCGTCACCTCCACCTCGGCGCCACTCATACTCACGATAGTAGACAGGTTTCCCTTTTGAAAATGGACTTTCTCGAACCATCACTTGGCGTTTGTATCAGGGGGGAAAGGATCCGAGGTGTCGTCATGTTCGGAGCGGGGGCGTGCTCGCTTAGCGTCGGCGGCAAGGCAAGCGACTATGGGAGGAATGAGAGCGGGCTCTGTGTGTTGCGGTCCTAATGTGTGGCTCGTTTTGGCGCCTTCAGGTGCGCTGTATGGACGCGGTGCTGGGCGAGAAGAGCCGCGCGCAGTTCGTAGTCGGCACTTCCTCGCTGCTTCACGCCAACCAGGTGCGCTCGTTAGATGAGGAAGCAATGAAGAAGGAAGATCGTCGGCTTACGAAGTGGACTACAGGTACAAGTTGTGGAGTTCGACTCGAGCACGAACGAGGTGGTCGTCAAGCGCAGCTTCAGCCACGCAGGAGAAGTCCGCCATTTGGCGCCGAGCCCCAGCGACGCCGAGCTGCTCGTGACGTGTGGGAAGCAGCGCAGCCAGCCAGCTGAAGCCAAGTTGTGGAGAATGCCTGGAGGAGATGGCGGAGAGAATGAAGTGGAGGAGATGGTGGAAGTTGCGGCCATTCCGACGCAAAAGGCTCCTGTATCCAAGTGAGTGACAAGCATGATGAGAGCAGCAAGCAGCCAGAGCTAACCGCGTTTGTCATGTGCAGGGTCGTGTGGAACCCGAATGGAGAGCAAAGCGGTGCGGTGTTAGCCTCGGCCCACGAAACGCTGTTGCGGACGTGGAGTCTCAAGAATCAGGCGATTGAGCAGCAGGACAAGCTCGACCTGGATCTGTCGGTAGTGACATCGTCGATCAAGGCTCTTTCATGGGACCCGCATCACGACAAGTACTTGTCATTTGCACTCGGAGGAAGCATTCAGACGTGGGATATCCGCGACAAATCGACTGCATTCAGCATCGAAGATGCGCACGGGCGAACAACGCTTGACATTGACTACAATCCCAACAAGCCATACGCTTTAGTGAGCGGCGGAGATGACGGCAAGATCAAGTTCTGGGACCTCCGTCAAGCCGCACGACCATTGCTGACGGAGTCTGCACACAGCCACTGGGTTTGGCAAACGCGGTACAACCGCTTCCATGACCAACTAGTGCTCTCTTCTAGCTCCGATAGTTCACTAGCGCTGTGGAGGATTTCGTCAATCTCGTCATCGCCGATTGTAGAGCTCGACGAGCAGGATCTCATGAGTGAAACAGCAGCCGGCGCAGATGTGGGCGACAGCAAGATCAAAAGCTACGATGAGCATGAAGACTCGGTCTACGCTGTTGCATGGGGAGCCAGCGACTCGTGGGCATTCGCGTCCGTCTCATATGACGGACGACTTGCCATTCACCAGGTGCCATCCACAGAGAAGTACAAGATCTTGCTGTGATCTCCTTTCACACAACAGGAAAACGCTTTGCCCTGTGTTTCATAAACGCATGGGTAATCGCTTTATTTTTTTCTCGGTTTGACAGCACTTTACTGTAGTAGCACATATCCACATTGGACGTGTCTTCATCCCTCGCTCGGCGGCTCTGGATCGCAGCGGCAACACCAAACTAAACTAACTAACTGCTCGCAACAGCCTCGCTCCCGTCCGCCTCAGTCGTGACGCTTAGCAAAAGACACCATGTTGGGTTCGGCGATGCCGGGCGGCCCAATGCGAGGGACCCACAAAAAAACGCATACCACAGTGCCGAGCTCAGCCCTGCATCATCTTGCTGGCCTCGTTGCGAAGCCAATCGAGCTCGTCCATGGCCTTCTGGAAATTCACCATGTCACCAGTGCTCACGCAAGTCGCGACTTTCTGCGCTGCCGCTGCCAGACGCTCCTCCAGGCTGCTGTTGTTGTTATCAGCGGCGGGGGCCTCGACAACAGTCTTGGAAACAAGGGGAGTGGCCGCCGTAACAGGGACGCGTCCAGACGCAATGCCATTTCCTGGCAAAAGAGACTTCCGAGCTCCCGACTTCGTGTTGTCTCGCGGAAGAGTGGGGGAGAAGCCAGGAGGCGGGACGACAGAAGACGTTGGTACTCCGGGGCGCTCTCCCATCTTTGAGGAGAAGATGCGTGCCGCATTGTTAGCACCAATGCCCAATGAGCTCTGGATAATTTCGTCCTTGGCGCGAGTCTTGTCCTCGTTGCTCAGGCTGCCACGACGAGCCATCTCAGCAACCTTGCGAAGACGAAGACCATTGGGACTCATCATGGGTAGGCCCTTGGATGATGTCGTTGACTCGTCATCACTATCGGCCATTGGAGGAGGAGGAGGCGGTGGAATAGACAGCGCCGACAAACCACCATGGTGGTCACGCTGGCCTCGGTTGCTCGCACCGCTGGCATGGTAGAACTGAACAAAGTTATTGGAGATCTCGGCCATATCGTCGTATCCGCCAGTGACTTGAACAACATCTTCATCCGTGTAGTCCTGCGAACTGGATCCGTCATCATCGTCGTTGTCAGAAGTTGACGAGCTTGCATCCGAGACCGTGTCGCCACGCGTTCCAGTCACAGAGCGTACATCCTGGACGTCCCCAACGGTCTCGTCAATTCCCGGCATAATCCCGGCAGTTCCGTAGTTCGGGAAGGACATGTCACCATCTCCACCTGGGAGGTTGAAGTCACGCGCAAGCTCAAGACGACTCTTACTGCGGCGACGGAACTTGAAAAACTCGGCAGCGTTGCCGAAACTTCCTCGTCGCGCGCCATTAAGAGAGTTTGGAGCTCCTCCGGATAGCGGCGGTGCTCCAGATCCATTGCGATTACGCGCGATCTGGCTGGTCAGCACTCCAAGCTGCATAGCGGCCTCGGCTGCTGGCGATTTCAGCATACCATCGGATTTGGTGTTCACAGACTCGGGCTCGGACGCGGTGTTGCTTGAGCTCGTGGGAGACGCAAGTTTCTTCCTAGTGGTCACAGTCTGAGGAGTATTGAGTACGGCTTCGGCGACCTGCCACGGAACCGTCATAGATGGGCGACGCGACAACCCCGGGGGTGGAGCAATTACTGCGTTTTGATCCTGGTTGGCCGCATCATCCTTTGACGCGATGTTGTAGTACGAAGTTTGCTGATTGTAAAAGGCCTGCTGCAACCGACAACAATCGGTTAGCGCGGGAATACGTGAAATTGGAGCCAAGCGACATCTTACTGGAATAGAGGGAGTCGTGTCAAGTTTCTTGGATCGTGCGGGTGGTGGTGACCAGGAAGGGAGTGATGTAGAAACGAAACCACCGCTCTCGTCAAGTGGAGGCGGTGGGGGAAATGAATCTTCAGGGAACTGCAACGATTTGCGGAGCTGCGACTACAGGCAATCAGGTCAGGTTTTTGATCCAACGGTTGGCAAGCAGTTCGACAAGGCTTACCTCCCCAAAACTAGGTTTTCCTCCTTCGTCGTCGTCAAACGAAGGGTGAGGATACGAGTCAGTCTCCTACTCAACCGAAGCAAGTATTCGTCAGCAAATAGCACAAAAGATACCAGATGCGAACCAACACTCACCTGAGAAGATGACGAGTTTCCGCCGTCGCCGAGGCTGTAGTCGAATGCGAGAAACTCCTCCAGCGACTGGCCGCTGTAAGAATACCGCGCCGGCGCCGCATCAATCGACTCGACATTCCTGGCGAGCTGAGAGCTACGTGAGCGGCTCCGGTTGCCTCGAACAGGAATCACTTCATTGTTGCCTCGCGGAGCGAGGCTAAATGCGGTGCGCTTCGGCGCCGATCCCGGTGTAAGCGAACTCCGAAGAGTATCGCGGTACTGTGATTTGGCCGCGTTATTGAGCACTGCGTTGCTCACGAGGCCCGTAATCTCCGTCTGGCGCGTCGGGACGGTCTGGGACGCGAGTCGCAGTGTCGTCAGTTGCTTCAGTTCCTGGACAGTCATTCCCATCTTGGGCATGACTGGTGTTCCCGGTCCCGCCCCGCCCGGGGTTCCGGCACCGGGCGTCACCGGAGTGCTGGCGTTGATGGCCGCGACATTAATCTTGGGCGTCGCCGGTCGCCCGAAGCCTTCCCCTTGCCCAACCGCAGGCGACTTGGGCGTCGCCGGTCCGCCCGACTGCTGCATGCGCTTCTGCGTGAGTCTCTTGAGGTCCTGCTCCCATACTCTGATTAGACAAAAAAAATCATCTCGAGCCGCAACAAAAAAAATCATGAAGACGCACCTCGACGGTCATACCGCTCTTGATGCCCATCTTGGCTGGCAGCTGGCCCTTCCCGCCGCTGCCGCGTGCGTTCGACGGCTTGCTGTAGCCCCTGTTGGTGGGCGTGTTGGCGCCGCCGCCCATCTGCTGCTGCTGCAGGAAGGTCTGGTGGGAGCGCGCGGCCGTGGCGCCGCCCTTGCGTCTGCTGGCGTCGGCCATGTTATCTCCTTCTCCTTCTCCTTCCTCTTCTCTTCTCCTTCTTCTTCTCCTTCCTCTCGCGACTGGACTAACACTGGACGACGGCACTCACGCACACACGCAGCTCACTCGCTCTTCGTCGGCTTCTTCTTGAGCTTCTGCCTCTTCTCCGGAAGCCCCCGCGAGCGCGAATGGGCCGGGAGGGGCGACGCGCGTCAGGGGGTTACGCCGCGGGGGGGGTACGCTGCCTCGCCGCGGTCCGTTTCGTTTCGGCGGATCTGCTGCGCGCCCTTTGAGGCGTCGCGTTGCCGAGCCTTGGAAGCAAGCTCCGCGGATCTCCGAGCCTGGTCGATTAACTCTGGAACTGTGGGGGCTTCCTTGAGCCCCCTTCTACTCGGAAAACGTATGCAAGCGATTAGACTGGCATTCAGTATGAAGGTTGCTGGTTCAGAGGGGAAACCACCGCGTGCCAGTATGGACGATATGATCATGGGGCCGGTGAAGCCACCCTTATTTGACAACCTGAATTTGCCGCAGATCCAGTACACTTCCGCGACCTTTCAACTTGCACTACAGTCATGATGAGGGCAGTTGTCGTCTAGTGGTCGGCTGGCTGCTCGGTTGTGGACAGCATGGGGAAGGGGAGGAAGGCGAGACGGGCGAGCGCTAAGCGCACAGACGGCAACCAGGCGACGCACGACCGTGATGGGCTGGGCGACCTGCAGCTGGACCCTCGCGGCGACGGGATGTACAGCGGCTCGTTCCGCTGGAAGGAGACGAAGCGCTTTCCGCCACTTCCAGTGGGCTCTCACGGCCCAGTGGAGCTCCGGAACGGGTGGCAGGGGTACCTGGCGTCGCGAAGTGACGATAGGTGCGATCTGGTGGCGACTGCGACGAGCGATCCGTCCATGCTGGACGCGCTGAGCTTTCCGGTCACGCTGTTGTACTTGGTGAAGCTGCTGGAGCTGCAGACATTTGCTGGAGACGGAGCGGCCGAAGTCAAGAACGTGCTGGTGATTGGAGCCTCGCGCAAGGCGGAGCAGCGCGTGTTCGCGATTACCGACTACTGGGGTGAGATCGCGCGGTCGTTTCCGTCCCATCGCGTCAACCTCGTCTTTATTGGGCCAGAAGTGGAGCAAGATGCTGTTGGAGCTCAACCGGACGCTCGCGACGACAAAACCAGCTTGACGGTGGTGCCATTTCGCGGTACTTTTGGGGAGTTCCAGCAATCTCGCGCGTTCGAGACCTGCAACGCCACAAACACGGTGATCATCGGATACAACACTGGCTTCGGAAGCTTTGTTGGGGAAAACGACTATCAGCTATTGCTCAGCTGGTTGCCAGATCTATATGCGATTGCAGACTCGGGGATACCAGCCATCTTCACGTGCGCAAATGACTACAGCGACATGAACGGCGAGTTTGCGGTCCAATCTCGGGTCGTTGGGGCCGAGATGCTCCTCTTACCTCAGCAGAATCCGTTCAGCGCGGCGTCTCACCTTCATGAAGAGGGGAAGCAGGAGACAGCATGGTCTCGCGCATCCAGCTTTCTTTACGTCATCCAGGGATATGACAGCTCCCGACGAATTCATTTGGATCCAAGCGACTCCAAAGTCATCGAGAAAGTGACTGCGCGCCTCGATGCAGACCTTCCGGGGCTGCATTTGGTGGACCGGTTAGGTCGGCACTATTTCATGGGCATGGTGCTCACAAAGGAGCAGGCATCGCGCTGCAAGGCATTGAATCAAGAAAAACACGAAACCAGTGCGAACACGAAGGCGACAACACCTTTGACACGTTCCGAGCAATCCGGCACTCTTTCAACGCCTCGATACGATATTTTGGCTGGTGCACATGACAACGAAATCATAGTTCGTGTTCACGTGCCCGACGTGCGGTTGCCAACTTCCGACAAAATCGCTGTGGATGTCAGTGAATCAATGTTGACGGTGTTGGTGCAGTCAAAGTACTTGCTGCGAACGAAGCTGCCATTCAAGGTTGACAATGGCGCTCCTGTGCGAGCAGAGCTTGCCCCTCCGTTTCTATTAGTTGCACTACGACGTATCGGGTAACAAGTTTTGAATTTGCATGTTACATCGAAATTCATGAATTCATGAGTCTCGGTGGCGTCTAGTGGAATCTCGAGGATTCGAGCGGGATCGAGACCGAGAACGGCGTCGCTTGGATGATGATAACTTTTCTGTCTTGCGGTTCCGCTCTTCGTTGCGGTGGCGGTGACGGCGACGATCCTCTCTGTCTTCTGCATGCGTCTCAACATCTGAGCTTTCCCGGTAGGAGTGGTGGTGTCGGCTGGATGACTTCTTACGATCCTTCTTTCGCTTGTGTTTTCTCTTTGACTTGGACTTGCTTCGACGTCGATGACTATCGTCGCTGGAATCTGAGTCACTAGAGCTGCTAGAATCAGTTTCTTGCTGTTTCTTGAGCTTCTTGAGCAACCGTTTCTTTTCCTTGGAGGATAGGCGAGCGAGGAACGCTCGCTCAGGGTCGGATCCATCTAGACAGTAAATAGTAAATGGTACGTCGGCATTGCTAAAGAAGGCAACCTAGTGCTAATACACACCTTCATCTTCAGACGGGAGGATCGAAAACTCATCAGCATCACCTCCTTGCTGTAATAGTCACAGCCACACATTTAGCCCAGTCGCCCGTACGATGAATCACTCGAGAGAGAACAAAGCCATGCCATTTCGAGCGGTAGAGCGGTTTGTTTTAGCACAAGCTGGTTTTTGGCTGCTGCATTGTGCTTCTTGACGAGTGTCATCGGATCCTCCATGACTTGCCTCGCCGCATCTGCAATTATCATGAATAGAGATTAAACTGCGTACTACAGTTAGTTAGACTATTCACACTCACCATGCGGATTGAAGTCGCGCAGTTCACACTCGCGATCGCCAGATTGGTGGCCCCACTGGCCGCACCGCAGACACCTGACGTTGCGCAGCTGCTTTCCCACGGGCTTGAAGTTGACCTTGACCGAGTCCGCGCACGCTCCTTCCACCGGTGCGTCCTTGAGGAACGGGAACCGCTCTAATGTCGTTTCCACAAAGAGTTCTCGTCAGTCAAATATTCCACTCTCGACACCACCGCAGCCACCACTAACCAACTTGGTCCTTGATAGTCAGTGGTTCGTCCGGCCGACGGCCAACATACCGCTCCAAGTTTCTCCGCGCATCCTCAGCACCAGCATTCCCTTTGCTCTTTTCAATTTTCTTTCGAAACTCTCTCGCCGCATCATCTTCACAATGGAGAAAAACACGTCAGCTAACAATCCCAGCTAAACAAACAAAATCTCCACCACCAATAAACTATCACACCTTCCGCCACGAGGTGCACTTCCTCCTCTCCTTTTCTCTCCTTTGCATTGTCCTTGGCTTCTGCCAGCCCCGGCGGTGGAGCGTATAAAAACCCGACCTGCTGAGCGTCCAGCCGTCGCGCGGCCTCTACATCTCCATTTGCGGCCGCCAGTTGCTGGAATCGCTGCGCGTCCGCGGCCTTGCGGACCTCGGCGGCCGCCTCGGCCTCCCGCTGCGCCTTGGCCTTGGCCTCCTGCTCGGCGATCCACACGCGCTTCTGGTTCGCCTGGCTCGCCGGGTGGAAGCTCTTGAGCCCGAGGAACTTGAGCGACATGGCTTCCTTCCAAGAAGTACCAAATTTCCACTGTGGTCTCTGAAACACAGCTAAGTACGCATTAGGTTCGCATTTTCACGATCGATTGTCATGGCCGGAGCAAATGATCGGCCGCGACGGCAGTCGGCGTCGACGTCTCCGGCGGCTGCGACGGGCGCTGGCGCGGGCCGCACGGCCCCTGTGCGCGTGTACCCTCCGCCTCCGCCTCGCGCGCTTCAGGTGCGTTAAGTTCGCGGCTTTCCGGCCGCGTCTCGGCTTCTAACGGCCGAGTTACATGGGGAGACAGGCGCTGCAGTCGGTGAGCGCTCCTGTCGCGGTCGTCGGCGTGCTGGGCTCGAGCCTGGCGGTTGCTGGAGCGTTCGCTAATCGAATTATCGGTCGGCGGGCTTTTCACCACTCGGAAGAATCGGATGAAGCGGAAGCGCAGCGAAGATCGCAGGCGGTGGCGACCATACAGGCGTACTACGACCCCACCAAGCGCTGTCTGTACCTGCTTGGGGTGTGCCATGCAATCGCGATGCCTGCAGCTGGAGATGCGGATGCTGAATTGCCGCTGGAGTTGGTGGAGTTTGAGCGGGAGAGGGTGCGGATGCAGACGCTGCTGCTCTCGAGCTGCCACTTGGTGTTCTTGTTGAAGCGGAATGCGCGGACGACCACGAGTGATCTTAAACTCGTGCGAAATATTGCAGTCGAGAAGGCTCAGATTCTTCAGCAAGGAAGTGCAGGCACTAGCGGGGGTGCGAAGGGAAACAAGCGTGATAGTTTTAGCGGACGCAACTCGTCTTCCTCGTCCTCGTCGGCGAGCTCCCACACTTTGGCGCCCGGGAAATGTATCCCTGTGGCGGTATTTGTCATCCCGGCGCCCAGCGATGCCATGCTGACTGCATCTGTCAAGTCTCGCGCGGCCACGGGGTCCTCCGCACCCAATGCTTCTCGGTCCGCGACGGTCACGTTCTGCAAGTCTATCGAGACGCGCCTGATGACGCTGTTTCGTTCGGTTCGTGGTGCCGTTGGGTCAGCACGGCTGCGGGATGCATTATCGGCTGCTACCATGAGCAAAGAGCGCCGCGTATTCACTCTGGACCCGTCGCACAGTGTTGTGATGGTTTCTCGCCGTGCGATGATGTCCGAGAGCGTAGCGGAAAGACTGCTCGAGGTGCTCGACCTCGCGGACGGCAGCACCGATTCTGACTCGGACGCGGACGACTTGGATGACCTGGACGCCGCGCTGGACAAGATGCTAGCTCCCCTGGAAGACAGTGACGTCGGCTTCTCTCGCGCCGTGCAGTACCACCAGCGCGTCATCGATCACGTGCTATCCGCTCCTGGCAACTCGAACAAGGACGCTGCCGGAGGTCGCGTGGAGGTACTGCCTCTCGGCCAGTGGCTACGAGCCTTTATTGCATTGGCGAAATCCCAAGACCGCGTGGACGACAGGCGACGGTCAAGCGTGACCAGCATCGACACGGAGCGGTAGGCAATTCGTTCGTCACCGCGATGTTAAACATCCAAACCATCGGCAATGCCAAATCTCTGAAAAGCCAAGAAAGAGTTCGCACGGTATCAGAGCTAGAGGTCGGGTCATTGCAGTTGCGCTTCATGGTTTTCAACTGCTGGGAGTCATTTTGGTGATCTTGTTGTCGTGGATTGCATGTGTGTTCTTCATGTTGAACATGGCGGCGCTTCACCGTTTCGTCGGCGTCCCCATATGAAAATCTTGGCTCTGATGGGCGCCGCGGCATACTCAGTTCAAGACATTTGGTATCGTGTGGCAGGACGTCGTCAGTTGTGGCTTTCTTTCTCCGCCTCAGTAAATTCTCCCATTTTCCCATTCACCGCCGAGCCAAGCAGCAAGGCCTCCACGATGCTCAACTTGCGCGCGCTGTACGGCTCGCGCATGCCCCAGGCGCTGCACGTACGTTCCCTCAGCATATTCATAGCCCTCTCTCGCTCTCTAACGCCGCAATTCCGGCTCAAATCCGCTCCAAACAGCCGCGTAGCGACCCGCAGATCTCGAGCTACTGGGAGCACGACACGGCTTCATCTCGGGAGCTCGCGCGCGCCATGGAAGAAGCCGAGGCGGCCGACGCCGCCGACAGCTCAACCGACGGTGGCTCGACGTCCTCAGGCGATGGCGGCGACGTGGCAGCTGCGCTCAAGAAGCCCACGGCCGCGCTGTTCGAGGACGCCAACCCGGCAACAGCGAGAATTCGCGGCCGGCCGTCGCTCTCATCGCAGCTCGCCGAGCTGCTGGCACCTCCCACGGCTGCATTGCCGACGCTCGGGGACGGCATGGCGCCCGGATCGCCGGCTTTCTCGCAGTTGTCGCCCACGGGGCTCATCTCGATTGCGGCCGCCGACATCGATGAGGCCGCCGAGTCGACCTCGCCACGGCCTGGCGCGCCTCGCGACCTCGACTGGGAGTTCATCGCTGCTCTCCGCCGTCGCGCGAGTGGAGATGAAGCTGAGCGCCGCCCCTCGACGTCCTCAGCTCGGTGAGTTTTTTTCTCTCTCACTATTTACATATGAAAAGTTGTTCTGATGGTGGGATGTGGGTTTGTTGGTAGTCGCGCGGATGAAGTTGTGGCTCAGCTGCTTGGTCAGGCGCCAGGAGGAGCCGATGGCGAGGCGCAGAGCCAGCTACGGTTTTTGTCGCTGCTGCGCCGCATCAACGAGATCCGCTCTCAGCAGCACATGGACGTAAGTGACTTACTTGTGCGTAACTTTAGGGGGAAAAACTTGTGGTGCATGGACTTACCGGGATGATGATTTGTTTTCTTTTCTTGACGATCGTGTAGCATGAAGAGTGGGAAGGTCTACCATACCCGCAGATTCTGGCGCTGCCGACCTTCAGATACGAGAAGCGGGCGTCCACCGAGACTAGCAAGAGCGACAATGGGGACGAACCTGCGCTCAACAACACACTGTACGTGATTTTCTGAAGCAGTTTTTGCTTGATGTGAGCTCAAATGTTGATTTCGCTGTTTGTGCCGTCGCAGATGCGCCGTGTGCTACACCGAGTACGAGAACGAGGAGGAGCTGCGAACGCTGCCATGCCTCCACTACTACCATCGCGAATGTATCGACCAGTGGCTGCTGCACCACCGGCTGTGCCCTATCTGCAAGCACGTTGTCGCGGTCTATTAGCGACGCCCCAAGAGTCAACTGCACAAGTATTGCTCGCGTGTTTTGCCTTTCGTGCATGCCCCATTTCATATCTAAAGCGTAGTCTCTCTTACTGTAATCCACATGGCAGCGACCGGTTCCATACAACACGCACAAATGTATCATCAGCCACCATAGCTTCTCCTCCTCGTGTCTTCTTCTACAGCTTGTTAGTGGTCCAAGATGCGCAAGTTGCCCGTCACGACCTTGTCCTCGAGTACAGTTCCGTCTGGCAGATCAATATGTGCACCTTCGTTGGCCACCAAAATGACCGTGCCCTGTTCAGTCATTAGCACGCAGTCAGCATCTCCATCTTCAATTTCAAAAACAGTCATCACGAGCACATCGCCTTACCCTGAGCGTAATATCGGATCCAAACTTGACATCTCCGGCGACCGTCAAGTGGTCTAGCTCGACAATGTTAGGGATGCCCTTCGCGAAGCGCGCAGCATACTCCTTCTGGCTCTGGAACTCTAGCCCAAGTTTGACGATCGGGATCGTGACGCCACCGCGAGCAGGGTTCACAATCAAAGATCCGTGCTTGATCTGGTACAGGTTCGACTGCACTAGGAAAAGGTCGGACGACGATTTGACTGGCAGGAAGCGCGACCGCGGAACCTGAACGCCCAAAAAGTTCTTGAAGTGCCGCACGGCCTCGCCCGCTGCACTCTCGAGCTGCACCACCTTCGTGTTGTTGCGCACCGTGCGGACAGACACAATCGGCTCGATGTCAAGCGCGTCTTGCGCCACAAGTCGCTGGATCGCACGTAGATTGACCCACAAATTGTTCGTGTTGAAGGCGCGGAAGGCGCGAAACTCATCCATCTTCTCAGGCGGCACCTGGCTCGCCTCGAGAAGGTGCGGTTTGCCCTTGTACGTAACCAGCGTGCCGCCCTGCACATCTGCACGCGTCTTCTCAGTCACCTCCATGACGAATTCCGAGTCTTCATTGATCATGTGGTAGAGAACGTCGAGGTTGACGGTGGCGCCGAGGTTGTCGACGTTCGAGATGAAGATATACTCCTTGCCCTGGTTCACAAGGTTCTCGAGCAGTCCCGAGTCAAAGAGTGCGTGGTAGACGTCGCCGTGACCAGGAGGGTACCACTTGTCACGTGTAGCGCGGTCAAACTTGGTGTTCGGTAGTGGCAGCATCGTTTCCTTGATTATGAACGGGTAGCAGCTCTGGTTGAACGTGTGGATGCTCAGGTTGTGCATGCGGTACTTGCGGATGATGCGCACCGTCTCCTCGTGCGTGTTGAACGAGTTCATGAGCACGAGCGGCACGTCCACGCCGTACATGCTGTTGAGGTACTCGACCTGGCGCACAGTGAGATCCAGGAACGACAGGTCCTGGCGCACCTCGATAGCACTTTTCGGCCCCTCGCACCCGAGAGTTGTGCCGAGACCGCCGTTGAGCTTCAGGATGACAAGCTTGTCCAGCAGCTCGTGCTTGAGGTTCATGTCGTCCGGACAGGTCTCGAGCGCCGAGTGCGGCTGCACCACCTCAGGCGCTGGCGGCTGCACCGCGCCCCTAATAAATGACAAACGTCACCAACGTCAGCATCGATCTGTCTCGTCACACATTTTATGAGAGTGAAAGTGAGACCGCACCACTCGATGACGTTCTTGCGCATCTTGGAGTACTTGCGGAAGAGCTTGAGGAAGTTCTTGCGCTGGCGCGAGCCCATGAGCTCGAGCGACGACAGCGCCTACACAAGTTTACAACAGTATATTCCATTATCATCACCTTCTTCATCATCTTCATCAATTAACGAAAAAACGCACCTCGGCCATCTGGTCGTCGACCGAGAAGCGCGCCGGCATGTGCGTCTTGTAGTGGATGCTCGTGGGCATGGCGTTCGAGGGTCTGCGGCCGCTGCTCATGTCGTCGAGAACGAGAGATCGACGAGAAAAAACCGAGAAATGGTCAGCTTTTCCCCCCTGGAATCTCAATCTGAGAGAGAGAGAGAGATCTTTCCCCTCCCCCTCCTGTCGCAAAATGATCCGCAAAAGCCGCCAAGCAAGCAAAGCCTCACGCACTTGTCGACGCCTCAATGCACGAAACTGGTCCAGGCCCAGTGCCAACAAGCGAGCGAGCGAGCGATGATCGGCAGATCAGCGCCAAGGAGAAAGTGCCGGGTCCATGCTGCCAAGAAGCCGCCGTGACCCGCCCCTCGTCACGCCACACCATGTGAACACCAAACTCATGATGAGTGTGTTTGAAAGGTGATCGCGCATTACATACAAACTGCAAGTCACGCCGCCTTTCTCTAGGATCTTTCCACTCCACATGGAGACTTGCTGGTAGCTACCAAGCCATGACTTCCTCGCCCGTGTCCTCGCGCTCCAGTCGCCGAACGACCGCCAACACCTCAAGCAGCGGACCGCCCGCAGTCTTCCCCGTCGATATGGCCGACGCCTCGCAGCCGCTGCTCGCTACCAGCAACAGCAGGAGCATCTCAAGTCGGCGCTTCTTACCGACTTTTGACGTGTCTTCAGCGCTCCAGCGTTCATTCAGAGCGGCTGTGAGCTCGGGGCCAGCGCTGCGCGTGGCGCTGCTGGGCTCGCTGGCCGTCGGCTTCGGCGTGCTCGTGCTGCTGCACACGCAGTCGCTGGCGACGACGTCGGACCTGCCGAGGAGCTCGATCCGCGCTGCCAAGGCGAGACAGGCCAGTCGGCTGCAGCCCATGGTCGCTGGGGCTGCCAACTGCTCGGAGTTGTTCTTCACGCAGCGCGTGGACCACTTTTCGTGGCTTGGGGAGGAGGATGGAAGCGCCAAGACGTACGAGCAGCGGTACCTGGTGAACTCGCAGTTCTGGGACGCGGAAGACCCGAGAGCGACCGTGTTCTTCTACACGGGCAACGAGGGCGACGTGACCATGTACGCCAACCACACGGGGCTCATGTGGGAGAACGCGCCCGAGTTCAAGGCGCTGATTGTGTTCGCGGAGCACCGGTACTACGGCAAGAGCTTCCCGTTCGGGGACCGGTACATGGAGCACCTCGAGTTCCTGACGCACGACCAGGCGCTCGCGGACTACACAACGCTGCTGCTGGCGCTGCAGCGCGAGCACAAGGCCCTGAACCACCCGGTGATCGCGTTCGGAGGCAGCTACGGCGGCATGCTCTCGGCCTGGATGCGCATCAAGTACCCGGGCGTCGTTGCAGGCGCGATCGCCGCCTCGGCCCCCATTTTCGGCTTTGGGGGCTACGACTATGATGGACAGAAGTACTGGCAGGTTGTCACGCGGGACGCTACGCCTGCGGCTGGGGCCGCCCACAACTGCGCGCCGAACATCCACCGCGCGTGGCCGGCGCTGTTTGAACTTGCTAGTACGGTGGAAGGTCGGGAGAAGCTCTCAGGCATTTTCAAGTTGTGCGACCCTATGAAGGATGAGAGCGATGGCGAGAAGCTCGCGATGGGTCTGCTGGTCGCGTTCGATTCGCTTGCAATGGGAAACTTTCCCTATCCGTCAAGCTACATGACCAGCGGTGGCGTGGATCTCCCGGCGTGGCCAGTGCGTGCTGCGTGCGAGCACTTGGCGGACAAGTTTGACAGCAACGAGACGCTTCTTGCTGCTATGCTGGACGCGAGCAACGTGTACTACAACGCGTCTCATGATCAAGAATGCTTCAAGATGCCGACGCTCTGGGACATTGACGGCATCTGGGACTACCAGTACTGCACCGAGATGCTGCCGCAGGAGACGTACTTCTCGACCAACGGGGAGACCGACATGTTCTGGAAGCGCGACTCGACGCTGGACGACATTCGCGCCCACTGCCGCAAGCAGTGGAAAGTCGATCCGGATCCGGACTGGATTCGCGAGAGCTACGGCGACGAGCTGCTGCGCGGTGCATCCAACATCGTGTTCACCAACGGCCTGCTCGATCCGTGGAGCAGCCAGGGCGTGCTGGAGGCTCCGAAGGGTGCGCGAGGCATCGAAATTGTGCTCATCGAAGAGGGAGCGCACCACCTGGACTTGTTCTTCAGCCGACCGGCGCTGGACCCGCCATCGGTCGTGCGCGCGCGAAGAATTGAGATCGAGGCGATTCGCCGCTGGGTCGATGACTTTGCCAAGTACAAGTGAGCGAGCTATCTGTCAAAAGAGAAAGACGCACGAAGCACGCAGGTGTCCATGTCTGTACGAAAACACTTTTTGAACTTGCTGTTAGCCGATAGAAGAGAGAGCGCTGAACGACAGCTGATGCCCTTGGATTCTTCTTTTTGACTTCTTTTTTTGCTGATGATCACACGTGACGATGAAAAAAAAAAATGCCCAGCGGCTGCTCTTCACAGCACTTTACACGCTGGTGCCGTAGTCCACGCGAGCGTTCTTGTCGCTGAGCAGCGGCATGGCTCTCTCCGGCGGCGGCGTCAGCGCATGGAATCTGCCAAATCACAACAAAAGTCAGTAGTCATGAAGTCATGTAAACATGACAAACAAAATCTTCCAAGCCACTCTTTCTCCATCACTTACGACTCGCGGGGAACAAACTTGGCAACGAGCGCAACGATGATGAAGGCTCCAATAATCGCAGCGCTCTGCGTGGCCGACGTGCGAACACTCAGACTGACTCTCTCAACCGCCGGCGTAAGGTCAAGCTGCTTGACCGCGATGGCCCTCAGGGCCCAGATCGCAACCATCGCAAAGGCAAAGTCCTCCGCGTAGACCAGCGCCGAGATGGCTGCGACCGAGAGCAGCGAGAGCGCCGAGAGGTAGGCCGTGAGCGACAGATACCCGCCGGCGAACTCCTGCAGCGAGACGCAGATCGAGATGAGCAGCGCGGCGCAGGTCCAGGCGAAGTAGACGGTGATGCCGAGCTCCGAGCAGAGGTAGCGGCCGAAGGAGAAGCCCTGGTCGCGGCGGATCGCCAGCACGTGCAGGTAGAGCGCGAGCAGCGCGAGCCAGAGCACGAGCAGCGAGCACGAGGCCGCGTGCAGCCACTCGTGCGTGAAGAAGACGACCCAGGCCACGTTCATGAGGCAGGCGACGGCGAAGAGCGCGCGCAGCAGCGACGCGTGCGGCACGTCGGCGAACAGCGAGAGCGACGAGCAGGCGCAGTCGACGACCACGGCGACAGCCAGCAGCGAGTAGATGAACCCCCAGATGGAGAAGGCGTAGGGCGCCGGCGTGATGAGCGTCTCGTGCTTGCGGGACATGGGCGCGATGTTGCGGGACGAGTACCCGTTCACGTACAGCTGCGCGGCGAAGAGCGCCGCGTTGAGCCACGCGAGCGCCGCCACCGCCATGGCTTGATGGGGGGAAGTTGGTGCTGGGGAAGGCGGCAGAAGTCGAGGAATAAATGAGAATGGAGGGGTTTTTTGGTGGAGGGTACCACTAACATAGGGAAAATGACAGGCCGTGGAGAGATCTTGGAAGATCGCGGAGGTTTGACTGAGTGGGTTGGAAAAACGCCCAACCTGACAAGAGTCGAGTGTCGAGAAGGTCGTCGAGGCTGTGAGCGTGTTAGATGCCCAGCAGGAAAGTGAGGCTTGCAGCAGCCGTGGTTCGTCCTCGGTATTTGCGTTATCTTGGCCTCGTTGCCAGAGGATCTGCGAGTTCACGGTCGAGGTTTGGATGGACACCCGATCTCGATTGCTTGGTTGGTTTACATTCATGCTCAGCTCGACACCAATTGTGCTTCGCTATGATGGAAGCAGGTTTCACCACACACGAGTCCCCGGAAATCGACAGCAAAGCCTGCGTTCACTCGCGAAGTGAGCGCTATGTCGTCCAGATGCCAAGAAGAGCGGTGCAGTGGCTGCTAACAGCTCCCACGTTGTTGTGGGCTCGATGTTCACGAGAGAAGCTCGCACGTATCGCTTGCTTGCTTGATTCTCGTCCGTGCTCCGGTCTACGCTTGGCGACTTGGGTTTTCAAGAAGAGCAGCAGCTCAGGCCCGGCGTCTGCCGCCACAGAAGCAGCATAGCTTCCGTTCCGCACCAGCAGCTCAAGCGTGCGGCGATACTGTATATAATCGACCGACCTGAGCAAAGCTCGAGATCCCCGACTTTCGCGATCGATGCACTGGAGGTTGCCCGACCTCTTTGTGATCACTTTGGTGAGCGATCAGTCTCAAGTTGAAGGTTTGGCCTTGTTGTCAAAGCTGATGCAACGGTGCTACGAATGGGAGGGAAGTTCGCCTGCTTGGACAGGGCAACGTCACGTGAACATGATGGCGCCTGCAGGCAGCTGCAAGGCGAATGGCGTGTGAGATGACTCGGCGGTACACAAAGCTGGCTGTGCGAAGGAGTGCCACTCTACTGCCAATGCAGGGGAGGGAGGTTGAAGCTCGCTGGGGTTCAAGCTGTAAACTCGCAGGAGCTTCCGGCACCGGGCAGCGGAGTCAACACTGGCGACGATCGCTCGAATCAATCAAGCGGCGAGCCGCCCGTCTCCGTGGCGGCATCCCGATTGAATCAAGCAGAGTGAGATGAACACCAAATGCTTGCTCAGTGTTGACCAATGGCTGGGATGGCTTGGAAGAGAGACTTTGTCGAGTTTTGTCATGGCAAGGAGATGTTCATGTCTTTGGCCTGCTTTGCGGGTGCTTTTTGCCCTCTCTTGTCACGCTTGGCGTGGCAGAAGTATTGTTGACTCTGGGGCTTGCTAATGGAGCGAACGCTGCGTCACGTTCGGGGGTCGCGTCGGTCGGAAGCAAGTCGCTCTTCTACATGGAGCCACAGTACGCGAGAGTGCGGTGTGTGCGTCTACAGTCTCGTGACGATCGAGGAATCAAGCAGCGGCGACTGTAAACGACGGGCATCCAAAGCACCATCACCAACCTATTGATGGCCTAGATGGCCAAGCTCCATGAACACACACACGATCGCAGCACCAAGAGGATGTAGGAGGAATGCTAGATATAATCGATTGATACTATTACTACGATGGGGGAAGGCATGCAACACGCAAAGGAATCTCACACAATATAGGCCGGCGCCACGTGGTGACGGTGGGGCTGCCGCACCTGCAGCTGCTGCCGGCGGTCGAACGTCATGAGGCTGTAGAAGATCGCGAGCTCCTCGTACCCGAGTGACAGCGGCGCCTCGTTCAGGCTCGTGGGCAGCACCGGCAGTACCTCGATCTGCTCAAACTGCTTGTCGCCCACTTGTTCGTCGTCGTCGTCGTCCTCGAGCATGGCGAGCAGCGGGTCCACGTCGATGGCTCGGGGCGAGTACTCGTCTTCGCTGCTGTGCGGTGACAGGAAGAGCCCCGAGGCGTCGAGGGCGTCGAACGGCAGCCGAGAGCTGGAGCGCTGCATGCGCTTCTTGCGGTCCAGCTTCTTCTGGTTCATGTTGGCCTTCTCGCGGTGGAACTCGCACAGCTTGTGGAGCTTGCCGTTGCGCTTGACGGCTTGCATGTTGGGGCACTTGCCCGTGCGGTAGCCGCAGCGAGCTGGCGTCGAGCTCGCATTCACGGCGGCAGCCTTCTTGGTCTTCTTGGTAGTAGCAGTCCGCGATGAGGTCGAGGAGGATCCCATGGCTGCTGCGTCTGCCGTCGCCAATGGGCGGCGAGCTGTCGGCCTCCGACGCTGGCGCATCGGGCGAGCAGCAGCAGAATCGATAGATGAAGAAGACGAAGGAGAAGCAAAGTCGGTGCTCACGGTGAGCATGGCGTCGGTCAGCAAGTCTTGCATTGCGGAAGTGATGTGAGGTGGTGATGTCGTGATACCGAGACTTTGCTTTGATGTGTGTGAAGCCCTGAGGGTAGTCCCGCCGTTCGAAGGGCGAGGATTTGACCGATCGATGAACGCGGAAAGCGGCAAATTGCACAGTGAGCTTGTCAGGTTTTCAAGCTTTCAGGCTTTCAAGGGCGGGCGGGCATTCACTTTGGCACGGGAACGCCGAGGGTGACGGACCGGTCGTTAGCGGAGACCAGGGACCCGCATAGACAGACGGGCGGCTCCGGAGGTCTCGGGCGCTCACTATGGGCTCCGAGCCTTGACCCATATGGCCTGCACGCGCCGCGCATCTCGTCCAGTTTCCCGAGTACTGTACCTGTGTAGTACACTCGCCAAGTGGGACGTTTGCTCGAGGCCTTTTATGCCGGCGTGAAGAGGGATTTAGCCTCGTAGTGTTGGACCATTTCACGCGCTTGAAAGCATGGCTCCGGGCCGCCGAGGCGTCCGATTTGGGCTCGCAACAGCCAGATTAGCGCAGAGACGAGCGGGTTTTAGTCCGCTTTTCATCATGCATCATGCATCGTGAACTGGGATTGTCGCTGTAGCATCAAACAAGCACCTCAAGTGCTGGAAGAACGTTGCGAGCCTGTGCTGCGATTGAGATTGTCGCGCTTTGTCAACTTGTTCATCCGCGGGCTCATCAGGGCTTCACCGTTCAACGGGATATGTGCTGTCATCATGGCGAGAATCCTGGATTGACGCGCGTCGAGCTATTTGGCAGCTTGAGGCAGCGTGACCCGCGGATATAGACTCGCCCACCCACTGTCGCAATTGGAATCGATTGACATTGAGGCGGGGCCCTGTTTGCCCAAGCGAAGACATCGTGGAGAGCTCTGTCGCGAGCTCAACGATTGCCAAACGCAGACGCGTCTTGCAGGAGATTCTCGATGCTCCGACCCGTGCCTGCTGCTGCTGGAGTTCATGTCTCCCAGAAACGCTTGATCGGTGCGTGTTTAGTGAGCATACAGAGACTTGAAGACCTCTTTCGGACAGCAACAAAGGCTCGAATCGTGCTCTGCAGCCGACGGTAGAAACGGTGCGAGCGGCCAGCGGTCATGAGCTGCATACAGGGCGCGGCGTTCACTGCAGTTTACGGGTGAGAGTAGCACGAGCGCTGCCACTGTTGGCACACCACACAAATGTCGATGTTACAGCCCCCGAAAATCATTTGTTCACAGTCTCGGCAAAAAGGAGTCGCGAAACCGGATAGCCTTGACTAATTGTGCCACTGGGCTTCATCTCGCTCGCGCGGAGCCACACAGCGTCAGGCTCCTCTCAGTGCAATCAGCGCTCGCGAGTCGTATCTTAGATTACCAACGCCAATAGATGCAGAGCTCGTCGACATTGTGAACGAGCTGTCG
>JAASGX010000178.1:0-37081 GCA_023334415.1 Phytopythium chamaehyphon | reverse complement strand
GGTCTTGCAAGAGGCTGAGTTCCTCGGAGAAGGCTCGATTCTGTTTTTGATAATAAGAAAATGTAGATTGTCAGAAAAGCAGGAAGCCAAGTTCGCCAATCTCAGAGCAGATGCACGTACGTTGAGCCAGAGGTAGTCGTAATATCCGGTGACCCTTGCCTACACATTGCACGAATACGAAGATAGTTAGTAGTCAGCTACTTTACTTTGTGGCCCTTGCTGTAAACGCACTCGTAGATGCTTTGGCAGGCATAGCGCATCCATTTCATGCGTGACCTGATCCATTTTCTTTCGGAATGCGTTTTCGGCTCGGCTGAAGCTGTCGTGGGATAATTGCAGTATCAGCTGAAATCCTTTTCATTTCCCAACGGTACACTTACCTTTGCACAAGGTTGATTACAGTGCCAAACAGAACGGCAGTGAGGATGGATCCGATCAATGATACGCCTGATGACCACCAGTACACTTCATCTCGGATGACGCCTTCATGGAGATGGTGCCCGCCACTTAAGAATGGATCTCGAGCCTCAATATGATCGTTAGAAATGCCCAATAACGAGACGACACCATGCTGAAATGCAATCCAGTACACGCGCATCTCGTTGCCACTAGCACAATAAAAAGCTGCTGTAGCATCTTCGTCGATGTTTGCACACGGATTGAGGACAGCGACCCATACACATCCCGCAACGTGGGACACAAACATGACGGTATTGAGGGCTATCGTCATACTTGAATATCGCTTATACCCCTTGACATATTTGAGAAAGCGTCCAATTCGCAAAAGGCGCGGAAGCTTGATGTACTTGATGAGCTTGATGGTCTTCCTTGTGGACTCGCTGTTGCTGTCTCTGATAAAGTACCCAAACGGAATCGAGGACACGAGGTCGACTGGGAACCAAAACGATGTGATGTACGCGCGTCGAATCGCCTTGGGGTTCATGACCACCGTGCCGTACACAATGATGCCTGTGCGGAAGCGGAGGACGATGTCGAGTATTGCCCACGCGTCGAGCACCTTCATAAGCGCCTTGAGCGACGGTGACGCAACGTACCAGTCGAAGCAAAGCATAAAGGGGATGATCCACGAGTAAAAAATGACGACGCAGGCGCTGAAGATGTCCCACGTGAGCTTGAACGGGGACTGAGGGTGCAGCACCCACTTGTACCTGCGCAGCTCCTGCATCTCCTGCAGCGACGTGCGCAGCACGTTAACGCTGGACACGCCCATGGACCGCAGCATGAGCAGGCTCGGCCTGCCGCCGCCCTCCCTCGTGCTTGCTCGGCGTCCTCTGCTCGTGGAGCTCACCGCCGCCGGCTTGGGCTCGTTGGCCGCGTCCGGCTGCGCTTTCGCGCTGTCTGGCGCGTCGGTGGCCGCCGCGACCATGGCCGAGCCGGGACCAAGCTTGCGGCGCGTAGCCGTCGGCGCCACGCGGTCCACGGGCGCCTTGGGCGTCCTGAACATGGGGGCGGGCTGTTGGCTCGGCCGTCAACTGCTTCACTTCAACACGCGTCGTTTCGCTTCGTTTGTTGGGGTCAGGAATAGGCGACGGTCCCTAGTGTCGGGGCCGAAACGAGGGACCGCCGCGCGCTCCCAGCGTTCCAGTTCCCAGTTCCAGTGTCCCCGTTTCCCAACCATGTCACTCGGGTTCCTCACCGAGTCGGCGCTGGTGCCGAGCCGCGCGACGCCCATCCGCGTGGACGCGCAGTCGCTCGTGGACCTCAAGGCCGTCGTCTCCCAGAAGGATCAGGAGCGCCAGCAGCGCCTGCGCGAGGCCGCGGCGGCGCCCGCCACCGGGCGCGGCCGCTCCAAGTACGCCCACCTGCGCGGCAAGAGCCGCCGGCGAGAGGGCGCGCGCGAGAGCAACCGCGGCGTGGAGAAGCGCAGGCGGCGCGACCAGGAGGCCGACCGGCTTGATCCGGGCGACAGAGACGACGACGCCAAGTGCGAGCGCAAGTCCAAGGCCATGCTAGAGAAGAAGGCCAGGCTCTACGAGCAGATGGCGAGCGGCCGCACCGGCGCGCCAGTGGCCAGCGAGTGCCTCGTCGACTTCCAGACTAAGCGACTCGAGGCAAAAGACCACCCACTGCCAGAGCCCGACGCGGCGGAGCGCGTTGAGATCGTCGACGAGTTCGGGCGGACACGTCTCGTGAAGAGCGGGAGCCCAGAGCACCTGGAGTTCTTGTCGGCACAGCAGCAGAAAACCAAGACCCGCGCTGATTCGGCCAACAGCTCTGAGCGAGACGCAGAGCGTGAGTTCGCATCTCACGGTGGCAACAAACAGGAGCCACGAGCGTCTGGTGTCGGAAGTTTTGTCGTCTCGCAGTGGGAATATCGCCTCAAAGCCGAGGAAAAGTCCTATTTGCGTGAGGTTCACGAGCGTGCCACACTGGCCAAGGCTGCGGCGCAAACGACAGGTGCTTCTACGATGTCAATTGAGCAGCTCCGGCAGCACCGGGAGGGGTGTATGAATGCTGATGAATCGAGTACGACAACGACACAGCAAATAACATCGCTATCTGAGCAAGTAGAGAGTGACTCGACCGGTGCTGCGATCGACGCTGTCGCCACTGCTCAAGCTACTAACTTTCTCAATGAGCTCTCGTCCCTGATGTAGGTTCATATCCATAAAGACTTTCAAGTGCGACGGGCTGTTTTCCTTCGTTGACATTTACATAACTAACGGCACGAGAGTTTCTACAGGACAATTTTGTCAGTTTCGGCTAGCCAAATTCGATTCCAGACCGCGCAAGCCGTATTGACACACGTAGAAAAGGAATGCTCCTGATTTCCACACACGTAGCAAGCCAGGGCGAGGCAATGCAGTGCGTTCTCCTGTTGTCGATCAGTCGAGTGAAGAGCAAACAAACTTCGCTGGGGGTTTGCTGCACAGTCGGCGCACAATGTGTCCAAGCCCAGTTGACCGCAGAGCCGGCAGAGCTTGCTCAGGTAGTAAGAGTCGATTGATCGACCCTCTCGCTGCCCATTCCCACTGTCAAAATGCCGTGCCTTGACAGCCGACCGAGGTAGATCATTGTACCACGAGCGCACATTGACACCAAAGAGGAGAAACAACCGCTCAAGGCTGGGAAGAATCTGCATTCACAAATCGTGAACGTTAGAGTTTCCACACCCACACCCACACCCACTTTTTGAAAAATGTACCTGCTTGTGGATGTAGTATTGGTAGTTGATGGAGTATCGCATCTTGTTGCTGCGATCAACGATCTCGTCCGGGGATACTACCAGGTCCATTAGACGCGCACCTGGCGGTCCGTTCACCACAATGTAGGAAACCCGCTCTGCATATCGTGGCTCTGCACGAGGATCTTTTGCCATGGCTTTCGTACTCACAAGAGCGGCAGGTGGGGCGCTAATACAGATCAGTGAGTGTGGTGCTGAACTAGCAGTTTAACGCTGCGATGTACTCACCTCCCATCGCTGTAGGTCCCAAGACGAACTTCCTTTGAGAACACGAACTCTCGAAGCGGTAGCTGGTCATCCAGCATTCGGATCCAGTGCTGATGCAGTTGACGCTTGACTAAAGACAAATCGCTTGTACGGAATAGCAGGTCTAAGCACTTGTGCATAGCAGTTTGGACGACGCCACACGAATCTCGCCGAACTGTTTCGATGCCCTTGGACTCAATTATGCCTTCCTTTTGTCCAGCGCTTTCGAACTTGAAGCCGACATACCGCTTCTTCGACACTAGGACACAGCCCATGTACACTTTTTCAAGCTTGAGGGTAACAGGTCTAATATTTGTGGGAAAACACAAATAAGCCCGCCAAAAGTTGGATACGCGTTTAATCCACAATAACGTACTTGGGGTTAGCGCTAGTGACCGCATCCGCTATCTCTTGCCCGATCCGAAATGCGTCGTCTTTGGATCGACCTTTGAGCTGGACAAACAGGCTATCAGTATCTCCATAAACAACTTTAGCATGCCATTCTGCTCGAGACTCCACAAGCCGAACAGCTGCTTCCAAGGTGCATCGCCCGCTCTGCATATTTCAATGTGACGATAAACAAACAGGATACATCAACAATCTGCGTGCCGTACCTGGACAATCGCATCAGCAAGCTGCGCGCATGGCATCCTCCCAGAAAATCCCGCAGCAGTGTACCCGTAGGTAACGTTCGCAATCATCTTGAGCGCGAGCTGGCGAGCGTTCAACACCTTCTCTAAGCGCTCCTTTCCTGATCTCTTTGCATCTTTCATGGCTTGCTTGACCATTATTCTAGTCGACAAAATCTCGTCGAGGATGATCGGAAGCACACCAGTCCGATAACTTTTCGGGGTGAAAAGCGTCCCATTTGGAGCGATAATAATGCCATCACGAGAACACACAAATCCTTCAGCACTAGGAGAAAAGTTGGTAACTCCAAGGGAGAGTTCGAGCTCAGAATGGAGTCCATCCTTCAGTCGCCCCAGCATCGTTGAGTAGCAGAGATTGTACCCAATCACAAGAGAAGGATACAGCGACTGCATCACAGCATGCCAGTTAGCCTTAGAAACATGAATTCCGTACCAATGAGTTTCCTATCTTACTTGAAAATCAAGCACGACGACAGGATCCGGATAGAAACTCGACTCAGGCTCCATTACCAACGGGATGCACTCCATCGGGGCTTGCCCAGCAACCCCATTTCGGTTAGGCGAGATGAGAAGGTAATTTTTACGCTTTGTGACCCGCAGCATTACAGCCTCTACTCGATACTGCGAACCTCGCGACAGTACGGAATAGAAATCAATACCAAACAAGCGCGCCATTTCACTGCACAAGAAGAAGAAACAAGTATCGTTAGAGTTGAAACATCGTCGTGACCTCGTACGGTGTGCTTGCCAAACCTGGTTCGTGTGATGAGTTGCATCTTCGACAAAATCCTGATATTGAGAGTTGCTCGAAGTAAAAAATATCGTGCAACTTTCCATCTTGCAGCTCCGCCAGCTTGATACCAAGAGGTTAGCTGCTCGGGTGAGTAGACTGGATACTCTCGACGCAGAACCTCTCGGGCGACATCTTCGAAAGCGTAGCGCTGCAGCTTTAGCTGAACACAAATAATACAGTGAGCTGAGTCTTTGACTCTCCCAACAAAGTTCACGGAAATATAGAGAATACCTCTGAGCGCGCCATTCGCCACAAATTCAAGATGTGGCGGCCATGAATCCACAAACCAGAGGCCTTGTTTACGCCCCAGGTCGTTCCGATCGACGCTTCGCCATCTTCACCACCTGGATTGAAACCAGCTTGAGGATTTCTCACATCGATACGGGTTGTTGGGAGTCGGGATAAAGTCTGGATGAGATTAATCTGCGCGCCACCATTAGCAGTGTGCTGGATTTGAAAGGATCAGCCAAAATAGGTCCAAAGCAACACGTACCCCAACATGCGACGCTCGGTCGACAAGATAACCGAGAGATCCCTTTTGAACCTCGAAACCGGTCAAAAAGTCGGGGTCCCAGAGATGCACCAAAGATTCCAATCGGAGGAATAGAGCTCGCTCATCCGCAACGTATTCAACACACACTTTCCTGCCTTGGACATCTCGGAAATTGGATACTGGGGCTCTTTCGAGTTCTTGAATGATTACCCCCTCTACTTCGTGTGCCTCGTACCGCCCTTCTTGAGCGTTAATGCAGTACAATACGGCATTCACTTGGTCATGAAGCGGATCCGGGAGTAGTTTTCCTCTCGACATGGCGAATACCTCGATAGACATCACTGTCACATTCAGCAAGTGTGCAGAAGAAGTTGTAGTCCGGGCTATTTGTGATTCTCCAGATCCACTCGCAACCCGAGAACTGCGTTGGCGCTGGTAACGAAATGGCGTTAACATATGGGCTTCATTCCTGCAAATTCAACCTACCGTTGTTGATGTTTTCGTCTTGTGTCTGCTATTACCTAACCAAAGCGCCACAGCTTTCGGATGTGGCGGCAAGCGCAATGGTGTGCGGACTCGCGTGACCTATAGTGTGTGCACTCAATTATTGATAATTTCGTGACGCTAAAACACTTTCAACGAACCTGTTTCTCAATTTCCCCACGAGAAAATCTTGACTCTGCCTTCAATCGACAAAAAGTATTGCCCCAACCGTGGACAGTATTGCTCGTTGACATTAGCTGTAGTGCAGGTGTGGTGTCAAATGCTATTGAGTCTTTGTCGCTTCGAACAGGAAGCTCAAGTCGGCGGCCGCCAAAAACAAGCGGTTTATCCGGGGCATCCTGCCGACGGCTAAAGAATGCTTCTTGATGCTGGATGGGCCGACGGTCATCGTTAGTGGTACTGTAAAATGCGCCCTGCCCGCTGCGTCATCCTCCTACCTGTATTGGGTCGACGTCAACCTCCATCGAAGACTGTTCAAGTTGTTGTAGCGTAGGCGGTGGCGTTTTAGGAGTCCAAACTCGATTACGTCCCACTTTTGGCGACATTGACCTCCGTCTAGCAGCGGCACCAGCCTCTTTCGACCGAGAAGGGGAAGGTTGCGGAGTTAGGGACAATGGAACACCTTCTGTAAAGTCAGATTCTTCGTAAGATGTTGGCTCTAGCAAAGCTCGAGGTCGTGGAGGTAAAAGTTCTTCGATGTCCACAACAATAGGTGAGCAATCAGCAGCAGGAGAGGGAGTTCGCTTCCGGTTGCTATTTTCTGACCTTGCTGAGCGCGACTGCATATCAAACACTCATGCGTTAAGACGAATGTTTAAAAAGTATGCTCTTGAATCAAGCAGAGCCAGAACCTTTGGGTGGCGAGGTCGGGGTATCACTAGTCGCGGACTGCCAAACTCATCGATCAGGTTGGAGGATTTTGCTTCAACCACGTCCCACCAGTTCGTACCCGGTGAATTTGGCTCAACTGAGTGATTTTCCGGGTCGATCCGCTGCGACGCTAAAATATCAGCGATTTCATCCTGCTCACTTATTTTAGACTCTTCATTTATGCCATCAACGCCTTCATCGTCATCGGAGCCATTTTCTTGGTTGTAGTCTACTGAAGGATAGTTCACGTGCTGCATATCCATCAGAATTTTCACAATGTCTTCGTCTTCTTTGTGTTGCTACAATTCAAACGAGAACTTAGTATGATATATGCTCATTGACTTGCCTCAGTTAGCTACCTGGTCATTGCCGTTTTCACCGTCGCCAAGCTGACTGAACGCAAATGCACTCTGTGTCGCGATCGAGTTATTGCATCCCATAATGTCTTCATGAACGGATGCATCATCGACTGGTTGCATTGCACTCAATTGATTCTGCATGGCGTCAATAACAACTTTAACAGACTCTTGTAATTTCTTCAAAAAGTAAGACTGCGAAAGCAAAGACGGTGGCGGATCCGACGAGGTCGGTGTGGCAGTCTCTTTTTGGCGGCACTCAACGCTGAGAGGCATCTCGGGTGTTCCCTTTTCACCACAAGCTATTTGTTGTAAACGTTCTTCCTAAAATGTTTAGCGATGGTGGATTAGAAAGGACTCAAAAGTTGACCACCTGAAATTTGTGCAGGGTATACCTCCCAAATGGCAGCAAGAGATGGAACGTTCCGATACTCGCTGGTTCCATGGAGTGACTGCTGCAAGGCATTGAATCGCTTGGGGTTGAGGATGCTCCCTGCAGCAACGTCCAGTTCGAGCGCACAAGTGGACGAACGATCATACCACATACTTCGTGTCTCGGGGACCTGGGCATGTCTGCCATCAACCGTAGTCGTCGCAGAGATCCCGTTGATCTGGTTGTTTGGGATATTGGAGCGCTGAAACACCCGAAATTCACCCGAGTCTTGTGGTTCCTCGAAATGGTGCTGGACCGCAGGTACCGGGGCCCTGAACTGAGAAGTTTACGTAAGAATTACGTCCCTGAAATATCAAACAGCTACATACATGTACGCTCAAACCTTTATGTTGCTCAGAGAAACGAAGTTCATTCCCTCAATGTTGTAGTCCGCGAAAACCTGTGGCATAGCAACACGTAAGGAAAATAGTTCGTAGCTTCTGTATCAAGATCATTGGGCGATCGCACCTGCAATGGGAAAGGCACGTGCGCCTCGTACGGCTGAAATCTCCGCTCGGCAACGCACCCGCTCTCCAGTAGCTGCACCACCGTTTGGGTTGTTCGAGGATTGTAGAGGAAAATCTGGACAAAGAGCCTTGGCTTGGGATGGAAGCCGTAGAACGGTGTCCCCTGAACGACCAGGAGCTACAATACAACAGCTCATCAGCACACAGTGAAAGTAGTCAGGTAAAGCAGTAGTGCAGCTTGCAGCACCTTGGCCACGACCTTGCTAGGTCGGAACCGCTGGTTGCCGCCTGCGCGCTGTTGCCGCTCCCGCTGCTTTCCTGCTGCCGTGGCCTCAATGTCTCTGGCGATCTGCGGGAGCAGCGCGAGCACGGTGCTCGCGGTCTCGAACGCCAGGTCCTCGTCGTCCTGCGGGCGGAAGTAGAAGTACGGGAAGATCTGCCGCGCGGCGTCAGCGTCAGCGTCAGCGTCAGCGCCAGCGCCAGCCCGAGCGAGCCTCACACGCAGTTGGTCACACGCACCCCGTGGACGTGCACGAGTGCCTTCTGGCCCGCCGGCGTCGCGCCGAAGACGCGCACGACCGGCACCTCGCGCGCCAGGCTGTAGCACGGCGAGTCCGGCAGCCGCTCCAGCGCGCCGGCCGGGAGTGGCGCCCCCATGTAGTGGTCCACCACCACGGCCTGCACGCGCGCGGCCTCCTCGTCCATCCTGATCCTGGTTGCACCTGCCTGAAGTTGCGATACGAAGTATCCGAAATGCACTTTCCGCCAATCCGCGCTGGGAGCCGAATTTGCGAATTTGCAGCCAACAACCGGAGGGTGAGCTGGCGGAATGAGGTGCGTAAGCGTGGAGAGCGCGGGCTGACGCTGGCGCTGGCGCTGAGACTGACGTCTCGTGGCGCTCTGGCGGTGGGTAGCGAGCTGGGGGAGCTCACCGGCGAGGTGCAGGCCAGGCTGCAGCTCGACGGCTCGGCGTGGCAGGATGTCACCGAGGTGCGTGGCTGTGGCGCTCGTGGGCTTTTCGCAGCGACAACGCGCTGACGGGGGACCGCTGGCCGATGCAGCTGCTGGCGACCGCCGCCAAGGAGCTCAAGGTCGGCCAGATGGTGCACGCGGAGGACTTCAACCTGTTCGACTCCATGTCGGCGCTCGAGCTCATGGACCCCAAGATGGACTCGGGCATGCTAGTCAACGGCGTGCCGCCCAAGTCGGTCGCGGCGCGGCTCGCCGCGAACGAGGTTGCGCTCGAGTTTGCGTCCGTGCGCGACGTACTGGCGACGATCGACGAGCTCTTCCGGTGCGAAGCTGCGTGGCTCAATGGCTTGCCACTCGCGCAGACGTTGCTGTCGAGCGTCCACTTACACAAGCCCTCGATTCAAGCCCTGGTGAAGAAACTCACATCAGTCAACGATCTAGTTTTCAATCTCGCACCGCCACGTGAGGCTCTTGCGAGTGTGGGGAACTCGTGCCGTGAGACGCTCCTGCTCGTGGTGACGACTGTTTGCCTGTCAATTATGAAGACCGGAAACCTGATCCGAGACGCTGTCCTTCGAGCGGACATCTATGAAGAAGAGGATTTCTCTCCAGGAAACGGCTTTGACCTCGGGGCGCTAGATACTCTCTCGGTGGAAAGTGTGGGCACCATGCTTGCAATCGCAGAAGAGAGGCTGGAAGCAATTTTAGCGCAGCAAAAAGCGGCCGCATCGTCGAAGAAAGCGTCCAAGAAGAAGAATGCAAAGAAAAATGCCGGTACTTCTTCAGGCGTTGAAAACCCTGTTACCAGCGGCAGTGACGGAGGCTACGAATTTCTTTACGCGAACGGCCGAGTTGGTGCGCAATTGTGTGAAATGCTGATAAGACGAATCCAATGGCGTCGATTCCTGCTGTCGACATTTGCAGATATGGTGCGGTTTGTATACAGTGCATGCATTGTTGTGTGGGAGTAATGGTTATGAACTGTCACCAACGTTTCGCAGGGTCTGGCTGATGGCCCTCTCAAGCTTCCGCATTGGGGCATGGAGTTTCAGAAGGCACAGAATCTACTTCAGAGCATTTCGACTGAGCAATTGGAGATGGATGCGGAGTGTTTTAGTGGGAAAGTGATAGGGTTTGACCCAACTATCAGTCGCCTGCTGTTGTCTGGCGCGCCTCCACGTCAAGTGAAGATCCCAACGACCGAGGAGGCCCTCTCAACCCAGCAAAAGTTTCTTGGAGAAATGCTGCACATCTGTGATCCCGGTGAGTGGGCGTCGATGGAAGAGTTACGTATTTTCCTGGCCAATTTCTCGCGAGAGCGTCCGACCATTGTGCCTCGATCATACGCTGTGGTAGGAGGCGTCATTTTTGTTGGCTACGAAGATAATGAATGTACTAACTGGCTGGAACTTGCAGCTTTTCCTGTACGCAGACAAGAAAATCTTCGGCAAGTATAGCTTCATGGATTGGCTATCTGCCTCCATGGTCGTGAACGGTGTGCCTTCTGTACTGCTTTCTACGCAAGAGGGCGTCTTGTTTTCCTCGCGAGTGATAGAGACCCTGTACGAGTCGCTAAAGGTGTACTTGCACAACCGATCGCGCCAGCGGGCAAGAATTGAGTATTTGTTTGAAGAGTGGTCCATCCTTCAGCTCGACGCTACTGTTATCGACGACAAGTTTACAACTGAGATGTCAATTCCGGTACGGCAGCAAACATCTTGGGAACGTTTTACCATCAACTCCATGCTGACATGATGTTGAACATTCTTTGCCACAGAAAGCAGCCTACCCTCGTTATTTCACGGCATGGTCACTTGAAGAGGTCGTACTTCTCATGATCCAATACATTGTGCTGGGTTTAGAGCTAGATCTGTACGCGACGTCCGAGTATGGGACGATCTACTGGTGCGTCAATCAGGTTATTTGCTGTTGTTGTTGACAAATGCGCCCTGAGGGCCCCTGACTAATCGCGTGTACCATTACCAGGTACTTGGATTACTTGCACGGATCTCGCCTCCAAAACCTCAACGTCACGTGGACGTTTGTCGAGCGAATGAAGCAAATTATGCCTCCTGGCCGCCGATCTCATTCGGTTAGTGAGTCTGCTGGTCACGGACTATCGCATGAATCAACTAGTTCGCCGCCAGCTTCGTCTGGTGCCGAAACGGCTGCATCGCCAAATGTCAACAGCAGCAAGAATATCAAACGTTCGAAAACCAAGGGTAAGAAAGGCGCAGTGGGCTCAAGTACCTCAAATGATCCAACAAAGGAGGAACAAGCCGTGAGTACTGATCCGACCAAAGCTCGATTCATGCGCGAGATTGCGTACTCGGAGATGGAGCGAAGCCTAATGCGAGCATACTTTCAGGTATCTGCTGAGTCGATTTTTTTCTTGCTGGGATTATCAACGCGTATGCTCACTCCTTTCCATCATGTCATAGATGTTTAGCGCTCTCGAGCGAGAGGAGCTCATCCGCACTCGACCGCCAACTTACGGCTCGGCACCCATCCGATTCGACCATCGCTTTGTGGCGTTCCGGAGTATCAACTTTCCCGCAGTACTTGCCTTCGACGACTACAGCAAAAACAGCGACTTTTCTCCTTTCGAAGTGGACCTGATCTACCGTTCGGCCGAGGAGTGCTTCAAGGTGGCACGCGGTCACGCCGAAGTGTTGCTAGTTGATCCAGAAGGAGTCAATCCGGTGGTTGGCGACACCAACGATGAAGGGTCGACTAAGCGCGTTCGGGGCGAGGAGGTCGAGGCCTTGATGCGCGTGTGCGTCGCTAACTGCGTCAACCTCACTCGCCACCTGCAGCCTGGGTCTGCACCTACTAATGCCAGCAAGGCACGCAAGGCGGGTAAGGGAAGCTTGGCCACCGACGGCGCGCAGAAGGTCGCGGCTCCGCGTGCGACGCTCGATTTTTCGGTGCACCCGCACTTCCCGGTGATCCAGTTCCCGGGGCAGAAGGCATAGACGGACGGCGTCAAATAGGACTTGCTGTATTACCGTAGACTCGCATGCAGGGAGACGTGGACGCTGGTCAACTCAATGAACATCGCTGTGGACGAACACGCTGCGGAGAGCGAGGTGGCGTGGCTGGCCCGCTACTGGTTCTTCCTCTCTTGCTCAACCCGCCGTTTCTTGTCGCGCTCCTCCCTGTCGATCTCTGCGATCAGCACCCTGGTCGCGACGAGCGCGGCCGCCGCCAGCGCCAGGAAGACGCCCACGGCCAGCGCGCCGTAGAAGTGCGGGTCCTGGATCACGGCCACCATCACGGCGTCCACCCACGTCTCGGGCGGCCGCGACAGCCGCGCGTGCAGCTTGGAGCCGGGTGCGACGTCCATGATGTCTTCCTTTCGAAAATCCGACGCGTGCCTAGTTATGCTGTATCCTACAACATAATTGTGGCAGCAGTGCGCCTCAGAACCAACGGCATTTTTGATGGCCATTGGCGGGATGGGCCGCGCTTGGTAATCGCTCGCTGGCCCGCTCGCTGCTCATGGTGGACGGCCGTGCGCGCGGGGAGGTGCTGCTGGGCATCTGCGGCGGCGTGGGGCCCGCGGCGGGGCTGCAGCTGCACCGGCTGGTGCTCGAGCACACGGACAGCGGCGGCGCGGACGCGGGCCACCTGGGCGTCTGCCACCTCTCGCGCTCCGCGGACCTGCCGGACCGCTCCGAGTTCCTCGCCGGTGCCAGCGCCGTCGAGAACCCGGCCAAGGGCATGGCGCGCACGCTGGCCATGCTGCGCGCGGCCGCCGCGCAGACCGGCGCGCGCCTGGTCGTCGGCGTGCCCTGCAACACGTTCCACGCCGCGCCCATCTGGGACGAGTTCCTCGCGCTGGCGGCGCAGGCGGCGCCCACGGATGACGTGCGCTTCGTGCACATGCTGCAGGAGACGGCCGGGTTCATCAGGCGAAGGCTGCCGGCCTGCAGGCGCGTCGGGCTCATGTCGACCACTGGCACCCGGCGCTCGCGCGTGTTCCACGACCTGCTGGCGCCGCTGGGCTACTCCATCATTGAAGTCAGCGAGGCCACGCAGGCGGAGCTCCACGAATCCATCTACAACACGGACTGGGGGATTAAGAGCACGGCTCCACGCGTGTCGGCAAGGAGCAGGGCCAACTTCCACCGCTACGCGCTGCAGCTGCAAGAGCGTGGCGCAGAGGCGATCGTGCTCGGCTGCACTGAGATCCCGTTTGCGTTCGCCGGTCGAGATTGCTTTGCTGGACTACCGTTGATAGACCCTATGGTTGCGCTGGCGCGCGCAATGATCCACGCTGCGGACCCCACGCGTCTACGAAGCATGAAGAGGTCGTTAGATATGCCGCCGAGCGTGGTCGCCGTACAGACCGTCGCCACTGCGAACGTACCAAGGATCCCTTTCGGACATCGAGGCCGCTCTTCATCTCTGTCAAGCGCCAGCATCAAGATCATCCCGTGACAGGTTATCCTAGAGGAGCTACAGCTGTCATTCCAGGACTCTTTTCGGTGCTGCCGATTGCTGTTCTCCATGCTTATAATTTTTTTGTTGAAACCGAGTCACGTACGTGGCCTCCATTGGATGTGCCTTAGCAGATTGTACCAATCCACATACACTTGATGAAGATTCAAATCGATATCGTTTTATGCGGCAGCGAAAAGCTAAGAACACAAATGGGCAAAAGGGCTCGCAACACCGACTCTACTTGTTGAAGCGCTTCTTCGGGCCTCCCTTCTTCTTGCCACCCGCTTTCCCCTGCTGGTTCTTGGCAGGGTTCTTCTTCTGCTTCTTCGCTGGCGGCTCCGGCTTCGATTCCTCGTCACTATCTGCCTCCTCTTCCACGACAACAGCCTCCACTTCCTCAGCCGCTTGCTTGGCAGCGCGAGCCTTCTTCTTCTTGGAGCGCTTGGTCTCGTTAGCCTCCTCCTCCTCTTCCTCTTTTTGGGCCTCGAGTTCCTCGCGCGATTTCTTAGCCTCCTCTTGCTCCTCGGGCGTTGTATTCGCATACTTCTTAAACTTGGCGACGTAGAAGCCGTCCATGTTGTGCACATGCGGATAGAATCGGCGTGTGAGGCTCACCGAGGGGTGGAAGCGTTGCTGCTGGTAGCGCGTAAAGCCCGGCTTGCCGTGGTCCAGACCAGTGTCCACAAGCTTGACACAGCGCTTCCGCAGAGCGTAGTCGACAACCGACTCGTTCTCCTCAACCATGACCGAGCACGTAGAGTACAAAATGTAGCCGCCCGTCTTCGACTTGGCGTCAACGGCATCAATGGCAGCGAGTAGAAGCTCCTTCTGCAGGTGCGCCAGGCGAAGCACGTCCTTCTCCGTCTTCTGCGTCTTGATGGACGGGTCACGAGCAATAACTCCCATACCCGTGCATGGTGCGTCAAGCAGCACGCGATCGAAGCCACGGAATAGTGACGGCAGCTTGCGTCCATCGTAGCATGAAACCGAAGTGTTCTTGACACCGAGGCGGTGCAGGTTGGCCACCGTAGCCTTAAGACGCTGCTTCTTGAGGTCGTTTGCAATGATCGTACCCGTATTCTTCATGAGCTGGGCAATGTAGGTCGTCTTGCCGCCAGGGGCGCAAGCCATGTCAAGCACGCGCTCGTTTAGCTGCGGCGCCATGGCCATAACAGCACAGATGGACGACGCCGATTGAAGCATGTAGTGGCCTGCAAGGTACTCGGGAGTGGCACCGATAGGCACAGGCGAGTCGTAGATCTTCAGGCCGACCTTTGACCACTTGGCAAGCGGGTCGAGGTTGACACCACGCTGGATCAGAGCCTGCGCCAGATCGCGACGGCGCGTCTTGAGTGTGTTGGTACGGATCACGAGCGGTCGCGGTTGCTCGTTGGCCTCCACGAACTCGACGCACTCGGCGGGCGAGAACATCTTAAGGAACATGTCGATCAGCTCCCGGTTGTAGCCAAAGTAGCTGGACAGGTCGCGAGCGAGCGTGTCCATGTAATCGACGCGGGAGCGGCCCGGCTCGCGGCGGTCCTTGAAGTGTGACAGCACCTCCACCACGTCCTTGATGCGCTGGTAGACCTCCGCCGGGTCGGTCGCATCCGCGCCATCCTCCTCCATCTCCTCCTCGGTCTGCAGGTGGTACGGCTCGTTGTTGGCGATGTTGAGACGCATCTCCTCGTCGGCCTCGGCGGCCTGGCGCGCCTCCTCCTCGTCGAGCAGGCGCGCCTTGCGCTCGATCTCGAGCTCGAAGTCGTTGTCATCGTCTTCTTCTTCCTCCTCCTCGTCATCGTCCTCCTCGTCGTCGCTGCCACTCTTCTTGGGCTTGAGCCAGCTCTTGTTAGAGTCCGAGAAGCCCGTGACGATCTCCTCCTCCTGCTCGTCGTCCTCCTCTTCCTGCTCGTCCTCCTCGTCGCTGGCGGCGTTGTCCTCCTCGTCCGAGTCGAACAGCTGCGCCTTGTTGCCGCTGCGCTTCTGCTCCTGCTTGGCCGCCGCCACGTACTTGGACTGCGCCGCCGGCTTGGCGCCGCTGCTGCTCAACCTGCCGCCACGTCACAGCCACAATTAGCGCCACAGTTAGCGAGCGCGTCGGGGCCTCGGCCGCCCGCTGGCCGCCGCACGTACTTTCGCTTGGCGGGGCGGGGCATCGTCGGTCTCGCTGCAGGTCAAGAGTGTCGCTTCGGGCCGCGCGCGGCCACCAAACGACTGACTGGTCTGGAAGCTCAAAGGAGGACCGCGCCCTCTTTTGGGGCGCGGCACACCGTGTTTCGAAAATAATACAATTACAAACATGGCCACGTTGAAGGCGCAACAGCCAGCAAGTTGCTGGCAGCAACCGAGAAAGGACGGGCACATGGAGCCCTCGCCGGCGGCTGCGGCCGGGGAGCACGCGCGCTACGACGCGCTGCTGCGGCAGGTGGTGCAGCTGAACGCGGATCTACACAAGACGGCGGCGCTGAGCCAGGCGCTGCAGTGCGAGCGCGACGACCTGCGGCAGAGCAGCCAGCGGGTGCGCGGCCCTGCCAGGAGCAACTCTGGCTGCGAGGGCGACTAACGGGAGGCGCTGCGCAGCTCAAGGACGAGGTCAAGAGGCTGCACGAGCGCTGCGACAAGCTGCAGGTGGCGCTGATGGACGAGACGGAGCAGAAGGTGAACCCCGCCCACGCCGAGCAGGCAACGGACAGCGCGACTGCTGACGATTGCGCACGCAGATTGAGTCAGACAAAAAGCACGAGGAGCTCATCGCCAAGTGGAAACGGCAGCTAGAGGCCAAAACCAAGGCGTTCGAGTCGCTGCAGCAAAAGTTTGCGCCACCGAGAGACTTGGAGCAGCTTCGCATCAAAATCCAAGAAGAGCTCGAGGGACCGTACTTGAATCGCATTGACGCGCTGCAGACAGAACTAGAGCGGCAGCATCAGAGGACATTCGAGGTGCGTCGCGAATTTGAGATCATCAAGACTGAGTACGAGCAGTTCGCTATCGACCAGGTATCGGCCCTTTGTATCGTGGCGACTTTATTTGCAGTGCTTCTGACAGTGCACCGTCCTGGTTGCCCAGGGCAATGAGATGGAATGTTTGCAGCAAATGTACGCCATGCAAATTGCTGACCTCAAGAAAAAGGTCCGGGCTGCCGAGGAAATAGCTGAAGCCGCGCGCGCTCCTGAAGCTCTTCGGCGCTTGGAACTGCTACGTGATGCTGCCAGCATCGAAATCAAGACTCTCAAGGCAGAAGTCCAGGTGGTACTAGTCTTTGTGCAGCTGAAGGCTTCTCAACTCACCGGTTTATGTCCCACAGGACGTTCGCGATGAGCTAGCACGCGCTCATAGTGCAGCGGAGAGCGAAAGAAGTGAGCGTGAGCTACGTTTTGCAGAGGCGCTAGCAACGAACACCACCCTGGAGCTTGATATCAAAGCGCACATGCGAGAGCTGGCCAAGGCAAAGGAAGAACGCGATGGGTTACGCTCCAAATGTGATCATACTGAGGCAAGCATGGCTGACTTGAGAGCTGAGGTTGAGACGCTTCGAGATCAACTCAAGCAAAAAGATGCGCTTATTGTTAGCAGCCACAATACGCTATCCTCAAAGCAAGCACTGCTCGATTTCATCTCTATTGCCCATATCAATGAGGGTCTAACACACGTTGTATGCCAGAATGCGAGAGGAGCGTGCTAGCTGGGATCGAGAGCATTCAGCTTTAAAAGTGCGATGCAATAATTCGCACCGCTTCACTTGCGAGATAACCGTAGCTTATTTCGGACATGCTTGTAGGATCGCATCAATGAACTTACTCTGAAGCTGCAAGCTGCTGAGGTAGCGGCGCATCAGAGCAGTGTTTTGGTTGCAAAGCGCCAAGAGCAAGATGAATGCATTGCAGAGAGCTCAGTGCTAGCGAAGACGCGGGAACAAGAGATGGAGAAACTCAAGGCCACAATAGCCGAGCAAGAGCGAAAGGTTGTCTAGCATACAAGATTCCCGCGAGTAGCAGGGTGAGTAACTAACTACTGTATGACTGACATTACAACCAGTTGAGAGGAACAGAAGATGCACTACGGAATACCAAACAGGCTGCTGAAGAAGAAAAGCATCAGCTTCAACTAGAAATCGAAGTGCTGCAGCAAAAGCTGGAAGCGATCGAAAGTGAAATGAGCCATATATCAACAAGCCAAAAATCGTCCCAAGAGCTTGTGAGTGCGAACACTGTGTTGGACACTGCCATGGAGACATTTACGACATTTGTGGTGGCTTATGTGCAGGTATCTCGCATGAAGTCTGAGTGCATCACATTGCGCTCCAAGTTGAAAGAAGTTGAGAGCGATTATCACGCATTGCAGACCAAGCACCGGTATTATTTATCCTTTTGAGTCGTGCATCAAATCTGTTTGGTTCTGACGCCGATTCTCTTTACAGAGACATACTCCATTCTCTGGAAGGTATCAAGCTCGATAACGAGAAACTTGAGGGAAAGGTAGATCCCAGTGCGATTTACTAATCCTCAATACTCAGAGTCACTCATGCTACGGACTTGTAGGTAAAATACTTGGAGCAAGACTATTCGATCGCAATCGAGAAATTTGAGAAGGAAAAGGATTCTCGTGAGCAATCAGCTCACGAGTTTCAGGTGCGCGACCCACGGATTTCGTGAAAAGCACCGCACTTGACTGAAAAAAATTGGAATCAGGCAAAGCTAGCAAGTCTTGAGGTCGAATATCGTGAACACCACGCCAGTTTGAGACAGGAAACCCGAGTTGCATTGTCGAAGGCGCTGCATGAGCTGAACAAAACGCAAAAGGTAGAGCTGCCGTACCATTCAGGTGAGCGTGGCTGAATGGCATGTCTGTGCAACAGAAACGCGACGCGTACAAGAAGAAATGCATTGAGATCCACGAGCAGCTCAAAAGGATGATGAAGGAGGCTAATTCTTATGACTCCAAAGTTTTGCAAATGAAGCAGCAACACGCAACGGAGCTGCAGGTTATCCTTGCTCAACTGTCGGACGCGGAAAGCGAGAAAACTTTTCTGATGCAGCGGCAGGTTGAGATGGGTTTTGCTCCTGCTTTGAGTTCTGCTATGAAGGTTCATCACTGTCCTGGATCTGCCTTCGATCTGCAGAAGCGGCCTCTAACACCAGTATATGTTTTGCAGTCGAGTTTGCGCCGTCCAACTGAGCCTGTGTCGTCGAAGGAGTAACTGGCTGGGAGATAGCAAAGCGCCAACAACAGTACTTGAACAAATGAACAGTTATTGCATGACTTTTTTGTGTTGTTTTTGTGGTAGAGTTGGAGTTTCAATCTCTAGCGGGAATTTACAGCGGAATCACGGCGGATTCCAGTTCGCGCGGATTACTACAGATTTTATGACAAACAGCACGGCGCCGACACCAATAGGCACATGCGAGCGCTATCACTCGTGGTGGCTGGGTCTGTTCAGCGACTGGGACGACGGCAGGTCACGGGGCAATGCGCCGAGACACCTTTCAATATGAAGAGGTGGTCGGGGCTGGATGCCAAGGCTTTTGCGCGCGGCGCTGGTTCCAGTTGAGGTTTGTGATCATCGACTCGAACCAGTCCGTGTTTTCGTTGACGCGGCAGATTGACGGTAGCGGGAAGGATGACACGCGCACGATGATAAAATCTCCGCGCTCAAGCTGCACTCGGTTCTTGCCGTCAAACGACACGTAGCACGACGACGCGCGACTTGTCATGGGGAACTCGATCTTGAGCTTTGCGCTGTCGTGGAATAGTAGAGGGCGGAAGCTCAGCGTGTGCGGGCAAATTGGTGTCAACAGCATTGACGGCACAGACGGATGCGCCATTGATCCGCCAGCCGACAGCGAGTAGGCCGTAGAGCCGGTGGGCGTGGAGATGATGACGCCGTCGGCAGCGATCTTGGTCACTTCGAGGTCATCGCAAAAGCAGTTGAGCTCAACGAGCGACGCCGAGGGTCCGCGATCCACCACGATCTCGTTTAGCGCGTGCATTGGCTTGAGGGTCTCCAGCTCCGAGTTCTTGCGAACAATGGTGCACACTAGCCGCGAGCGGAGCGACATGTAGAAGCCGCCGTTGATGATATTGGTCAGGTGCTCGATTGCGTTGTTCGAGTCGAACGGCGTTAGGAACCCCAGCGAGCCCATCGCAAAGGACAGCACGGGCGGCACACTCTTCTGGAACATGGAGGCGACCCAGAGAACGGTGCCGTCGCCGCCGAGCGACACGACAAAGTCAACCGAGGTCTGGACGTCCTGCCACTCCTCGGACGACTTCCATGTCTTGACGTTTGCCAGCCCGAGCTCTGCCTGCACAGTCGGTTCGACGCACACGAGCAGGCCCTTTTCCTTGTGCAGCCACGAGGCGATGCGCACGAGCGTGTCGGCGATGTACTGGTCGTTGGGCTTTTTGACGATGAGCACGGTCTTGGGCGGCTCGTCCCAGATCATCTGCACGTTGTTGCGCGAGCGGTGCTGCGTGCGGATGCTGCGGTTCATGGGCGTGAAGACCTCGCACTGCTCGTCCGAGCACTGGAGCAGGCGGAAGCAGGAGCGCGGGTAGGACTCGACCTCGGCGTCGCTGTAGACGGACGAGGTGGAGGACGCGTCGCTGTCGGCGGTCGTGGACGTGTCCTCGCTGACGATGCCCTCTCCGGGCGAGCCGAACGTGTCGGCGATGAGCACGAGCTCCGAGTTGGTGCGCTTGCGGCGGTGCTGCTTGACGCACTCTGTTGTCGCGCGCACGAGCCACGGGTCTGTCTGTCAGCGACTGCCTGCCAGCAGCAAGCGCTCGGAGCGGGACGTACGCATGTCGCGCGATTTGGCCTCCGGCGCGGGTGGGCGCGCGCCCGAGAGCTCCTTGCAGCGCTTCATCCAGTAGTTTTTCTCGGCGATGGCCTGGTGCAGCTGCTCCTCCAGGTCGTTGATGCGCGCCTGCAGGCGCAGCGGGCTCTGTGCCTGCGCGTCGCAGAACGCGAGCACGCGCTGCATCTGCTCGCTCATGGCGCGGATGTCGTCCTCCAGCGCCGCGCCCGCGAGCGACGACGCGCTCGACAGGCTGCGCTCGCCGCGCGCCTGCGCCTGCGGCATGGCCTCGTGCACGGGCGACAGCGGCGGCGGCGCGGGTTCTGCGGCGCCAGATTCGCAATGCAGGCTCATGGCGGCGGCGGGTTTAACGCGCGCCCACTGTCTCTAGCTGCCGGACGCTCTCTCGGCACGGCGGAAGCTTCCCCGCTGCCACCTTGGCGAGAGCTCGGCGAGGCGACAGACTGACAGAGCAAAGACCTCTTCGAAAAGGCCAGATTCCCAAATGCGGGCCGGGTTTCTGAACTTTTTGGCCGTTGCGACCCGCCGCGTGTCGCAGATGATTGTGTGCCTCGAAATGTATACGAAATGATGACGCTGCCCACGGGTGGGTGGGCCAATCGAGCCCATTTTGTGCAACCCATTGGCTCAAGCCGGCCCATTTTGAAGCAAGAGTATCTCGACAAAATGTGAGTATCAAAACCAACAACGGGACAGATAGTGAACTTATTACTCACGAGAATCAGTGGCTGCCGCTCTGCTCGACAAAGTCGCCAATGGAGACGGCAATATGGCCGACAGAAGCGAACGTACGCCACTTGTTGATATGGGGTCATATAGTCGAGATTGGTGGACCTTTCCAAGTGCGAGTCGCTGCGCTCTACAACTGTTTGGTTCGTTCAGTTCCTCGCTGTGTACTAAAGCTTCACGTGCTATCCCAATTGTTTATCAGGCACTCACATATTGGCGATAAATCACACCCCGCTGGCTGGCTTGCTGTCGGCTGGACGACGCCAACGGCAAGTTGCCGTCGGCAACTGGCCGCTCCATCATGGAATCTATGTGCATGCACTGCTGCTGGCACCTGTACCTAATGCAGGCCTAATGCAAGTACTCTACGTCCGTTGTCCTGGCACAGCTCGGCGTGGTGTGGCGACGGGATGCGATCGTCGGGCTTCGCTCTTCGAATCGCCAGTGCGCCAGCCACCAGTCTCCGGAGGATGCAAGGAGGCCGCCGTTGCTCACTCCGCGCTGCCTCACTCGCTATCGCTAACAACCGCAAAATTGCAAAGACACGCTGGCGGTGAATCCCAGAGTGCCACCGGGTTGACTCGACGCCAAGGTGTTCAAAGCAGCAGCAGCAGCAGCAGCAGCACGAGCGTCAACACGTGCCATCCTGTCAGCGGTTGACAATCAGCCGTCGTGCCAGGTCCACCAGGGGCCAACCATAGGCGGGTCGGGAGACTGCTGCATGCGCAATCACTCACTGCCATTATCATACCAATCGAAACCCGGATCTTCCGCCCGCCCGCCATGCTCGCGCGCTGCCGGACGCTCGCGCGCCGCTCGCCCGCGCTCGCCGCCGCCGCGCGCGCGCTGCACATGGAGGCGACGCAGCCGTCGGTCGAGGTGCGTTACTGCTCGCGGGCCCCGCGGTCGGCCAGACTCTGAGCCGGTTGCGTGCAGGCGGCGATCGCGACGGCGCCCGTGCTCGTCTTCTCCAAGACCCACTGCCCGTTCTGCCGCCGCGTCAAGCAGCTCTTCTCAGAGCTGGACGTCGCCCACGAGGTCGTCGAGCTCGACCTGCGCCGTGCGTGCTGCTGCGCTGGACGGTCGAGGGGTTGGCGGTGCTGGAAACTGACGAAGCGATGTGGGGTCGAGCACAGAGGACGGCGCCGAGATCCAGGCGCTGCTGCAGACGCTCACGGGCCAACGCACAGTGCCCAACGTCTTCATCAAGGGCCAACACATCGGCGGCTGCGACGCCACGCTCGACCTGCACGCCAGCAACAAGCTGCTCCCGCTGCTCAAGTAGACGCGCGCGTGCGCGGATACAGCACACACAGGCTATCGATCGATGAGATACATAACAGCGGAGACGCCGCGAGACGCGGCCCTCCTTGGCATCCATTTACTTAGCCATGAAGTACACGCTTGTCTCCCTCTACGCGAGTGGCGGTGGCCCTATTCCTCCAGCGAAACTACCTACACCGACGTGGTCGGCGAACAGTCGTCAAAGTCGCCAATGATCATCTCGTCCAGCGCGCGGCCAGCGCCAACCATCGGGTAGCAGTGCTCGTTCTTCTCGACGACGAATTCGGCCAGGATCGGGCCCTCGGCCTCCAGGAAACGCCGCATGGCGCCCTCAAGCTCGCTCTCCTCCGAGCAACGCAGACCTTCGCAGTTCATCGCCTCCGCAAACTTGACAAAGTCCGGATTCTTCATGGGCGTGCCCGAGTACCGCTCCTCGTAGAACAGGTCCTGCCACTGCTTGACCATGCCCTGGAAGTCGTTGTTCAGGAGCAGCACCTTGACGTTGATGCCGAACTCAGCAGCAGTCGCCATCTCCGTCAACGTCATCGAAAAACTCGCATCTCCGTCAATGTCGACGACAATCGCGTCCGGACGAGCCACCTTGGCACCAATGGCAGCCGGAAGCCCAAAGCCCATCGTGCCGAGGCCTCCCGAGGTGATAATAGTGTTGGGACGCGACCAGCGGTAGAACTGTGCCGCCCACATCTGGTGCTGACCCACGCCCGTCGAGATGATGACGTCGTCGCGGTGCTTGGTCTGCGTGTACAGCTCCTCGATGACGCGCTGTGCCTTCATCGGCGCGCCAGGTGCCGACGGGCGGTAACGGAACGGGTAGCGAGCCTTCCAGCTCTGCACCTTCTTGTGCCACTCCGACCGCGGCTTGCTCTCGACCTTGGGCAGGATCTGCTGCAGGTTGTACTTGGTGTCGCCGACGACGCCGACGGTGGCGGGCACGATCTTGCCAATCTGCTTGCCCGAGATGTCAAAGTGGATGATACCACCACGGCCCTCACGCGCGGCGCGCTGCGCCTCGGGAGCAAAGTCGGGCACGCGGCCGGTGACGCGGTCATCGAAGCGTGCGCCAATGGCGATGACAAGATCGGCGTCCTGGATAGCCTTGTTGGCGTACACCGAGCCGTGCATACCAAGCATGTGCAGCGAGAGCGGGTCGCGCTCGTCGAAGGAGCCCATGCCCTGCAGCGAGGTCGTCACTGGAATGTTGGCCTGGCGCGCGAACGCGCGCAGCTCCTCGCTGGCGTGCAGGCAGCCGGCGCCGGCGTAGATGATGGGCTTCTTGGCCATGTTGATGAGCTTGACGGCGTGCTCCAGGTTCTTGTCCTGGTTGACGCGGTTGCCGACCGTCTTGCGCTGTCCGTAGTAGCCGAGGAGCTGCGGCTCGTCGACAACGGGCGTCTTGCAGAGGCCGGCCGTGATGTCCTTGGGCAGGTCGACGAGCACGGGGCCGGGGCGGCCGGTAGTGGCGATGTGGAAGGCCTCGCGGATGTTGCGCGCGAGGTCCTTGACGTTGCGCACCTGGACGTTCCACTTGGTGCACGGGCGCGTGATGCCCATGATGTCAGCCTCCTGGAAGGCGTCGCTGCCGAGCACCTGCGTGGCAACCTGTCCGCTGAAGACGACCATGGGCGTGCCGTCCATGAGCGCGTCCTGCAGCGGCGTGACCGTGTTGGTGGCGCCGGGGCCCGAGGTGACGAGCACAACGCCGGGCTTGCCCGTGGCGCGCGCGTAGCCCTGCGCCATGTGACCAGCGCCCTGCTCGTGGCGTGTGAGGATGAACTTGAAGTGCTCGCTCTCGTGGATGGCGTCGAACACGGGCAGGATGGCGCCTCCGGGGTACCCGAAGACGGCCTCGACGCCCAGGTCGGCCAGCGTCTCGTGGAAGATCTCGGCGCCAGTCTTGCCGACGAACTGGTCCGTCACCTTGGGCGCGCGGCGCTCGCCCTCGGCCGCCTGCGACGACAACGCGCGGCTGCCGCTGCAGCTGGCGCTGCCAGTCGCGTCCGCCAGGGCCGACGCCGCCGCCTGCGACGCGCGGTGGGCGGAGGTCGACATGGCGCGCGCGAGGCGCCGCGCGCCGGCGGACTGCGCCTGCCGCTGGCACTGGCGCGCGAGCTGACGGGCCCCGAGCATGCTAGTACAGTGGCGGGCGGTGCGGGCGGGGCGACGAGACGGGAAATGGCCCGCGAGATCCGCGGCTCGGATTCCGAGCCATGCCGGCGCTCGGGGCGCGCCCACCAGAAACTTTACGGAAGGGAGAGGGGCGCTCGCGTTTGCGCAAATCCGCACACACTGGTCAGCATGCGTGACCGCTTCAAGCCGCGCGCCATTGGCGGGAAATGCCAAAGCGGGCGCTCGGATTGGCCAAAAGAAGGTCGCGTTGAGTGCGCCACAAGAAACGCGCACCACGTCACATTTTTTTCCGATGTTGCATCTCATCGCTCGAAAGGCAGGTCGAACGCCGTCAACGCCAGATCCGTGTCGCCGCCAAAGCTCTGCGAGCACGAGAGCCCGACGTAGCTACCGACGCCTCCGGCTGCCGCCTGCGGTAGCACGACGTTCGCCCCGCTGCTGTGCACGTGCGCGGGCGGCAGCCGCAGCGCCTCGCTAGCCTCCAGCCGCCGCCAGATCATGCGCGGCAAGTCCAGCAGGAACAGCACGCGAGTCGCGTCAGGGCACTGGGAGAACGGCTCCGACTCGCCGTTGCGAGCGAACGTGTGGCCGCCGAACACCACGAGCGTCTGGTCTGCGTAAAAGCACTCGAATAGCAAGCGCGCACTTGGAGCGCAGCTCGCAGCGCATACCAGCGACGTCAGCTGCGGCTTCGTCCAGAGCAACGTGACCGTGTCGAGAATGTAGACGTCGAGCATCCGGTCTGCAGCAGTAGATTGGCTGTGCTGTAGCGCTGAGGCTGATCTACCGTGCTGCCATCCCCCGACGACTGCGACCTGGTCATTGTCGAGGGCAACCACCTGCATCCCGAAGCGGCTCGATGGGCCCTTGCCGGCCGTCCTGGGGTACGCCCACGCAGGGGACGCAACAGGCTTGGGTCTCTGCGCCTCTACCGCCACCGTAGGAAATGGTGCAGCCATTGCACTTTGCTGGCGGCGCTCCCACTCCTGCGCGTCGAGCCACCGAGTGACTGCCGATGACCGAAGGTGTGCCAAATCGCCGTACACAAGTGCGTCAGACTTACCGCCAAACAGCAATACTTCTTTAGCATCGGTCATGCACCACGCGTGCCAATACCGATCCATCGGCGGGTGTTCGTGATCCACGCGCCACCACCGCCAAGTCCGCAGCGAGAGCGCATAGAGGTCCCGGAACACTTGTCCATTGCGACCCCGGCCGCCAAACACGAGTAAGTAGCCTGGCGCCAGGAACAACGCCGAGTGATCGCTCCGCTCTTGTGGTGGCGTGCCCTCGCACTCCTGCAACCGCCAGCGCCGGGTGGAGATGTCGTAGACGTAGACCGCGTTCGAGTACGTGTAGCGGGCGCGCTCGAGACAAAGAGGGTCTTTGTTCACAGCAGCATGCGGGCGGAGGATAGCGGTGTCTTGCAGCACCCGCCCGCCAAGCACTATCAGCACGCGAATCGTTTCGTCGAGTGTACAGAGCGTCAGCGAGTTCCCATCTCGCTTGCATGGTATCGAGATGGCCCCGAGCGGGTCACTGGGCAAGCCCTCGAGCTGCCTGCTTTTGATCGAGACGTCTGCGCGCTGGATCTCGGCAATGAGCTCATCCAGCGTGTGAGAAGTCCCCACCTCTTTGCCGACCCGCGACTTAGCAATTGGCGACTCGCACTGCGGCGCTTGTGCAGGCAGAGCCTCCTCTGAAGGCGCAGGATCGGGCAGCTCTTCCAAATGAGCTGTCCCAGGATCGGTTGCGCGCCGATCCCGCTCGGCGTGGCGCTCCAGCTCGGCCTTGGCCCGCTTCCACCGCAGCTTACGCAGCGACGCAACCGCATGGGGCTCGCGAGCGAATACGCACAGCTCCACGAGGTCGCGCACGTGCGCTCGGATCATCTTCCTTCTTCGCCTGCGACGAGTCGCTCGAGCCAACCTCATTCGAGTGTCCCAAAGTCCCCGTCCCGCGGGTGGGCAAGCGGCAGTTGGCCGGCATCACGGCCAGCTAGTTGCCAAGTTGCCGAGAGAGTGATCGATGGGCGTGGGCGACTCGGAGCAGGCGCCGTCGCAGGCCGCCGCGCCGCCGCAGCCCGAAGCCTCTGGCGGGACGACGACAGTCAAGAGCGATCTCCAGCCGGGAAGCGAGCAGCGAGCCGAGCAGGAGGCCAAGCAAGGGCGCGAGCGAGGAGGGCGGGGCTGCGAGAGCGAGGACGCCGCGTCGCCATCGCCCCGGCGCGTGCTGTTCAGCTCAGTCCGCGAGGCGCTGGTCGCCAGCGAGAGCCTTGGTCGCGCGCGCCAGTCTTTCGACGAGACGGCGCAGCTCCAGCTCGACCGGGACGACCTGGGCGGCGGCTACGTGGTGCTGTGCCGACAGCGGTCGCAGTCCGTGGGCGTCGAGCCGGCGCGCAAGCCGGCGGCGGGCGCGTCCGAGCCAGCGGCCGACGCGGCGGGCTACACCGTCATCCGCCGGCGAGCCGCGAGCGAAGCGTCGGCCACGCTGGCTGCAGCTTCAGCACGGGGATGCTCGCGCGCACGCGGCTCTGGGGCGCGGGCGTCAACGCACGCGGCGATGACGGGCTCGGCTGCGGGCGACGCGAGGCGCAGGCACTCGAGGCGCAATCAGCGCGCGGGCGCAGCGGCACGCGGCGGTGCCGGCGACGCGAGAGACCGCCGGCCGGGTCGCGCGTCGCAGGCGCCGCAGCTTCCGCTTCAACGCGCGCGCGAGCAGCGGGGCGGCTGGGGCGGCGCGACGAGCCCTCTGGGCGCCATGACCAGCCTCCGTCGCGCACTGGGCGAGGCCGCGCCGCTGCCGCTGCCGCCGCCGCCGCCGCCGGGGCTCGAGGGCGAGTCTGCCTCTGCGTCTGCTTCGGGCCCGTGGCCGCCGCAGGAGGCGCCGGGCACCGCGAGTCTGTGGCCCGCCGCGCCGCTGGCGCTGGAAGAGGACGAGGGCGCGGCCGCCCTGGGCCGGCAGCTGCAGCGCCAGCAGCGCGCGGGCGACGAGGGCGGCGGCCCCGCGTGGGCCGCGGCCGCCAGCGCCGGCGTGCTGGCGAGTCGCTCGGTGCCCGCGTGGCCGCCGCCACCGTCGTCGGCCGTCGAGCTGCCGGCCGAGGACAAGACGCCGAGCGAGCGGCAGGAGCAGCACGAGGACGGCGAGGTGGCGAGCTGGCTCGGCTGGGTGGCGGATGCGAGCAAGGGGTGAGATGGGCGGCCTCGTTTACCCATACTGAAGCCGAATGAAAGAACCACGTTTGACACGGCGAACCCGTGTCCCAGAGGTGATGACGGCACTGAACCAGGAGTGGGACATTTCGTGTGGTTGCTGGAAAATGTCGCGCGCGTTGATTGGCTAAATGTTCCACCCCAACCTTCTCTCCGCCTCGCAATTGGCTGAAATAGCCCGTGTATCTGCTTTTTTCGCGAGAGTGATGCTGAAATGCAGTGGGCGTCAACAGGTACAGCACAGCGCTCCAGCCGCACCCGCACCTGCTGGCTGGCTCAGTCTCCGATTCCGCCGCCAAGCAAGCCGAGGTCGACCTGAGCACCGGCTGCGTTCCGCTCACCAACCCGCTGCAGCCATGAGCAGCGACGGCGTGGTGCTCGAAGAGGAGTACCACCTGCGCATCGGCGAGAACGCGCTCGTGGCGGCGCTCGCCTTCGCCGTCTTCTGGGCCAACTTCGCAGCCTCCTGGCTGCTCTCCACACGCCGCGTGCCCGAGTTCGCGGCCTTCACGCCTGCACAAAAGGCTGATTGGTGTTCAAGGTGCGTCCGTCTGCTTGACCTGGCCGTGAGGTTTCAAGGCGTGCTCGCTAACTGTCGCCCATGTCGCAACAGAGTTAACTCGACGCTCCATGCCGTCGTGGTCGTGGTCGGCGTGGCCTACGCGCTCGCCGACATTAGCTGGGACGGCCGCTTCCTGCCGCTCAGCTCTATCCGCTCGGCGAGCTTCGTCTTCTCGATCGGTGCGTGTGTCACCTCCGTTTCATCCGTGCGCCAGCGTTCCGGGCGGGTTCTGACCGCAGTGGTTGGCGCGAGCAGCGATCGGGTACTTCCTCTGCGACCTCATCATTATCATCATCTGGCCCGTGGCGATGCAGTGGGTGTTCATCATCCACCACATTGTCGCCGTGTACGTGCGCTGCGCGTCCGCGCTGTTCCCCGTGCTCGAGTCGTTGCTGACATTGAGGTCGCTTTTCCGTGTGCTGTCACAGCGTGCCGTACTTTGTCAACAACTTCGTGTCGTGCTGCGCGGCCAGCCAGTTCGGGCTGCTGCTGTTCCTGCTCGTGGAGCTCGCGACGCTGCCGCTGAACGCGCGCGGGTTCATGGAGTCGGTCGGGCGTGAAGAGACCAAGAACCACACGCGGTCCATCTACGCGACGTACGTCGTTTGGGGGGTCTCTCGGATGCTGCTGCCCGTCTTCCTGCTCTTCGACGTGTGGGCGTACGCGTACCCGTCCAAGCGCAACCACGACGTGTGCCTGTACACGAACCTCGTGGGCGCGCACGTCATCGCGCTCTTCTGCATCGGCGTCTTCTTCTTCGTGCACACGCCCGAGATCCTCGCGCGTCGCAAGAAGCGCCACGCGCGCCGCAAGAAGCGCCACGCGCGCCGGCAGCAGCTCAGCGCGTGCGACGGAGGCGGCGGCGGCGGCGACGACGACGACGACGACAGCCGCGACGAGACGCAGGCCGACGACTCGAGCGCCTCGCCGCCCAAGTCCTGCCTCGGCTCGCTGTCCATCTCGCTGGGCCGCCACAAGGAGCCCGCGGACGCCGACGACTCGTACGACGACATTGAGCTGGGCGTGCTCCCACGGAGCGCCCGCGCGTCATGAGAGCCCAAACGTAGCTGCTTGTGTCGATAGACTTGGTCCAAAAATGTAAAATTAGCTTTTGTGCGCGCCACTTGCGCAAGATTCGGAGACACCTTCGCGCGACACGCTCCGCCGCCAACCACGAAAAGCACCTTAGCAAAGCGGAACCGGCAGCGGGCGGCGGCATGCGGCTCACGGCGGACGTGATCCTGCGCGCGCAGGTGTGCGTCAACCCCCTGCGCGAGCGCGAGCTGAACCTGCGCGGTGGGTCGGCGGCTCTGATTGGGCCCTCGAGGTCGCTGGAGGCGCGGCTGACCTTGTGACGCGGCCGCTTGGCGCCGACTGGACTCGCAGGCTACAAGGCGCCCGCGGTTGAGAACCTGGGCGTGACCAAGGTACGGCGGCTGAGGACGGGGTGGAGCACTAGCTCTGACGCTCACGAGCTCTCGGGTGCAATGACACAGGACGGCTTCGACTGCATCGACCTGTCGGACAACGAGATCAAGAAGCTGGAGAACTTCCCGCGACTGCGCCGCCTGCGCATGCTGCTGATGCACAACAACTACGTGTCCAAGATCCACGAAGGCGTTGCTGATGCGCTCTGTAACCTCGAGTTTCTCGTGCTCACGGGCAACCGCATCACACAGCTGGCTGAGATTGACCGGCTCGCGGGCCTCGCCAAGCTCGACACGCTCACGCTCGTGGGCAACCCAGTCGCAAAGCGCCGCTACTACCGAGAATATGTCATCCACAAGCTGCCACAGCTGCGAGTGCTCGACTACACTAGAATTCGCCCACGCGTAAGTGGTATCCCTGGGTTGTTTTGATGATGGCGTGCTGATGCCAACGCCTCAACCACATGCAGGACCGCGAAGCCGCGACGATGCTGTTCAACTCGATGATCGGCAAGCAGATTGAAGCAGAAGCTCACTTGGATGCAGTTAGCGACTCAGCCGTTACCACGCAGACCCACGCCATGGAGAAGGTAAGCGTTTGCTGCCCTGCTAGGCTGTAATCTTTGATCGCTTGGGATTAACCCTATTGTGTGCATCAGGTATCAATTGCACCTGCTTCAGTTGCTCCGCCGCCGCCGCCGCCTCAACGTGCCGCCCCAGCCACACCAACAGTAGTGGAGTCGGCGCCAGCTGACTCTGAATCGATCGCCGCTGAAGACGTCAACATGGAGGCGGATGAGCCCCCAGCTAAGCAAGTCTCTCCATCGACGCCACCCAAGGAAGATGTTGAGATGGATAGCGCATCTGCCGCCGCCACGGTACCCTCCACCCTATCCAAGCCGATAGAGCAGATGACTGTCACTGTACTCCGCGACGAGCTGAAGAAACGCGGGTTGGCGACAAAGGGTCTGAAGGCCGAGCTGGTCAAGCGGTTGAAGGAGGCTGTCGGCGCACCATGATCTCAATCAGTGCCCTTTTGGCAACCCAGCGTTAAGCAAACCGCCGCACACTAGGATCAAGCCCCCGCTATTCTTTGCCGATAAAAGGATGATGCGGATTCACTGTCGAAGGAGAGAGAACATGTCCACACTTTATTACCTATCTCGTCGTGCCGCCGGAGCGCCGGACCTTCGTCAAATGAACTCCGCGTCCGTCTTCCAAAATACTAATAAGTGCCGTTGCACAACACCGCTGCTCACCACGGACTAAAGTGGCGCAGCGGGCTCGCCCGTCGCAGGCCTGCCTTCCTTCACATTCCTGCTTGTGTCGGCACCCTTTTCTCTCTTACGCTACACTTCCGCCTCGTCCTCTTCTCGTCGCCAGGTGACCAACCGCAAAAGCACCTGTCAAACATCTTGCTTTCGCTTCTTCTTGGCTGAAGCCAAGTCGGAACCGAGCGGTTCGTCCTCGCCCTTCCGTCGGGAGGCCCCCACGCGTCGCTAGGCACACACAGAATTACAGTTTCTGTTAAAAACACACAAAACCAAAGTCACATAAGTCGAACAACCAGAGGTAGCAGGCAGGGCACACAGGCCACGCAGACGACATCCCAGGGCGGCACTCGAGGCGCTCCCCGCCTCCTCGTGCTCCATCCCTCTCCTTTGCCACTAATGAGCACCAAGGCTTCGCCAGGAAACAAGGGCGAGGGGCGGACCGCAAGGTGCCGGCGGGGTGCGCGCTCGAAGCAAGACGGCCTCAACGAGACGCGCGCCTACTGCCATACCACGCTAAAAGCGCGCCTCCTGGTGGTCTCGACTCGTGACCACTGAGCACAAAATGCAAGTTATTACCTGTAGCTTCTCCTCCTCCTCAGCGGCATGGTCGTCCTCTTTGGCGAGGATAGCGAGTCGGCGACGGTTCTCGCTCTTGTTGTGAATCTTGTAGCCAAACACGCGCGGCACATACAGCAGTGTCGACGGCTGCGGCTCCAGCTCGCGGTACGTGAGGAAGAACAGGTGCGGAAATGTTGTACCAAAGTACGCGCCGTCAACTATGAAGTAACAAAGTAGAGTGTTAGCTCTCCGATCCAACAACAATTGCGCCCATCAAGAGTGCTTACTCGGAGGGTTGGTGTACTCGCTTGCAGGCGTGTACAGATCACGACACTTGGGGCAGTACACCTTCATGTCCGACTTCTTCCACTCGTCATGAAGACCAGCCTGTTGCATACAGTTCGTGTTGTTAGAGAGGGCGTTCCACGAGACTCTATATAGTTTGACACATACCGGGACGACGGGCTGGCCATTGCACAGTGCACGCGGGCAGACACCAAAGTCACCTTCCCGGTACTTTTTCATCTGCAACCACGAAGGACCGAAGAAAAAAAAGTGAGCGTCACGCAACTACCCGAGGGTGCTAAAGGAAAGAAAATAGGCCGTACCATGGCATCCAAGCCGTGCGACGTGATGATGTAGCGCGCGTGGATGAGCCCGTAGAGCTCCGCGGCGTATGATGGCATGTCGTCGTCGTACGGGATGTCTGAGCCAGAAGGGCAGGAGAGAGAGAGAGAGAGTTTAGATACTGACGCCCGGTCCAGGCGGCTACGCAGCGCACCCGTGAGGTCCAGGATGATGTTGAGCGCGTCCTGGAAGTGGGGCACCATGGCGCGCAGGCCGTAGAGGTTGAACGAGTCCTCGATGTAGCTCTGCGCGACCTCGCAGAAGTGCTCGTTGCCCGAGAGGCTGCAGAACCACTGGATCCACTTCTCGTCCTCCTCCTCGTAGTCAGACATGCTGTCCTCGTGGGCGTCCAGCTTGGCTCGACGGAGTGGGCGGGCGAGGGGGAGAGGGAAGCCCGGCCGGACCTCCGCTCTCTCGCTCGCTCTACTGGAGGTTGGTCGCTCCTGCGCCAGGAACCCAGGGGTCGGCGAGTCGGCGGGTCGCTTGTGGACCTGCGGACGCTGCTCTCGCCTCGCTGCCGGTGCTGCAAGCCGTGCGCTTGCCCCGGACGTCACGCGTGCTGCCTCGACCGCCGCGCCTGCTTTCTCTTCCTGTCGTTCGCCCAGGGGGCCGGCCCCGCCAAAACCGATCGAGGGGAGCGAAATCTGACGACTGGGTAGTCGCTTCCCGTCGGCTACGGGACCCGTTGTTCGAGACACAAGATGGTGGCGGAAATGTACCACTGTAGCCATGTGTTCAAGTTGTTACAGCTCTGATCGCTCAACAAAACTGATGAGAAAGCAGGTCGACGTCACCGGTTCTCCTGGTACGGCGAGAACCCGATGGCGCCCCGGAGCGGCGCGAGCATGGTCTTGACAAAGTGCATGGCGACCTCCGCGTCCTCTCCGCAAAAGCGCGCGATCACGCCGTCACCGAGCGGGCTGGCGGACGCAATGACGCCGGGAAAGTCGTTTTGGGTGGCGAGTCTCCCCTGCGGAGTGATGTCACGAGCGTTGTGTAGGCGCTTGCGCGTGCTGAACTCGAGCAGTAGGTCGGTGATCTGCTGCAGCTGGACGCCCACTACTACCATCAATCCGAGCACGTGCATGCCCTGCATGCGATCACGTAGCTTCACGCCCTCGTCATCTTACAACAGAAAAAGTGTCAGCGCCAATCAAAATGATGTGCGCTCTACAATGAAGACCCACTTACCTGCGAGGCGGACGCGATCGGTCAGCAGCCGCTCGCCGCCCATGAAGATTTCGGCCGTGCTGTCGTATTCGTCAAAGTCCCAGTGCTCCAGGGTTTCCATGCGGCTCTCCAGCACCGCGCCGGTCGTCAGGTAGTTGCGCTTGCGGCCGCTCGTGAGCCAGTCCACGAACACGAGGTTCGAGCCCTTCTCGAGGCGGAAGGCCTGTGTTTGGCGGTACCGCGCGCGCTCGAAGCAGGTCACGGGGTCGGGGAGGAACGCGAGCGTCGCGCCCGCGGCCACGCTCAGGTCGAAGGCCTGCGCAACATGCTCGCTACCCTCCGCCTTGAACACCTTGGTGGTCGCCTGGGTCGTGAGCACAACTGGCGCGCAGCAGCAGCAGCAGCAAGCGGGTTAGTGCACCGCTACGGTGGACTGCCACGGCAAAGTGCCGCGGACCGGACCTGCTGTCTCTGGCCCCAGCTCGCACTTGACGGACACGCTGTCGCCTCCCACGAGCCCGCCCCCGTAGCCGAGCATGTACTGTACACCGAAGCAGCAGCGAGAGCAGTCGGCATGGCGCGTTCCCAACGAGCGCGCAGCGGCGGAACACGACGCACCGTGACGAAGGTGCTGAAGCCCTGGCGAACCGTCCCACGAGGATGCAGGAACTTAAGCGGGTACGTCGCGTACACGTACGTGGCCGCCGTCTCCCCGCCCACGAGCGTGTACCGGAGCTGCCCCGTGGCCTCAGGCGTCCGCGCCGCGGCGGCGTCGCCCGCCCCCATCGCCAAGCTGGAGGTCGATTGCGCGTTCCAGCTCGTATTCACAGGCACATGGGCGTTTAGCAATTGCGCGCAAGGTACACCACTTCAACTCGGAGGTTCCTATAGGCAAGATAAGGTATCTCTACCCGCCATCGCTCGACGCTCATGTCGTATCTGTTCTGGCGCTACTGGGGGTTGTGGACTGTATTTTGGCTGCTTTGACAAGTTTCGTCTCCAATCCAGTGTTGTAGTCACCTCTGGCACGTTCCGAGGCTTAAAGCCATGGAAAGAGTGGAGTGGGGGCAAATAAGGAAGCGTCAACTAAATACAAGTCCAGCAACGTAGCAGCTTTAATTTCCGTGTCTGCCCCACGAATGCTGGCATTAGCTAGCAAATTTTTCCGCCGTTTTGAAGATCGGCGCCAGCGGGACGCATATATTGCATTCATTGTACAGCTCATCGCATGATATCCACCTCCGCCACTACTATCCCTTACGAGTCGTTCTCTTGAGCTGTGCAGTGCTCAATTAGGCGCGCTTTCACCGCATCGAGGATGGCCAGCATTGCCTGTGATTCTTCGTGATCTTGACGAACGATGGCAACCTGCAGCATTACCGGCAAGTGCATGATGGCATCTTCCTCTTCGGCAGCTGATGACTCGCCGTAATTCATTTTGTGGTAGTTGACAGCCGCGTCACGGTACTTGTCGTATAAATCGACGCTCTCGGGGTCATTGAAGCCGTAGGCTGCGACGGATCGGTCATCTTCTCCAATGCCACCTCCTACGCCAGCTTTTTCAGCAGAGTTTTCACGGCACATGCTTTCGTGGGCCTCACGAATTTGCTCTTCGTCAATGCCGTAAGCGAGCGCAAGGATGAGAAAGACCGAGTACTTGCGCTTCAGGTGATCAGAAAAGAAGTTGAGGATTTCTGCTCGAATAGGAGTCTCCCGACCGTCTAGTGCTTCCATTTCGCGGCGGCTGTTGGCAATGAATAGCTCGTGGACACGGCTAACCTTTTCGTACACAAGCAAAGCCATGCGAGGGTTTGTAACTTGAGCCACAAGTTTCTCCATTGCAATGATGCGCCGCAGCTCCGACTCGGCCTTTTCTTTCTCCCCCGACAGAACGCGGTGGCACCAAATCTCGCTTTGGTGAAGCGTCAACTTCGAATCGTGGCCAGGTGAGACCCAAGCTGATTGAGTAGCACTCTCAAAAGGAGCTGAATTGTTATCCAGGTCCGAACCATCACGGAAGCTCGGGCGACTGCAGCTTTGGGCGTGTTGCTCACGCTTGAGTTTGAGCGTGTGGCGAATAGCCTTTGACCACAGTTCGAACGTGCTCTGGTTGTACGATCCAAACTCGAGCACGCAGTGTGCGTTCGCAAACGCGCTGTCTGGCGCAGATGCGTCTGGCGATGGCGCCTGTCTGACATCGGCATTCACCAACTGGAGGTGCCGATGTTAGTGAGTACTATAAATGGGTAGCGCCCAAAGAGTGCGCACCTCATCCAGTTCGTCTGTCTCCAGGAGCTTGCGGTGGAAGAGTCTGTGACTGGGCTCCGATGACGTTGCGTCGCCGTCCGTCACTTCGACCTTCATGTCCCCAAGACACATCATGTGGTGCAGCGCAACAATCTAGAGTCACGCATTGAACGAGGTGAGTTTTGCCATTACTTTCAGGTCGCTCAAGCAGATGCAACGGGCCTTGTCGGGCTTGAGGCCCTGCTCCCAGCGCTCGCGGCTCTTAAAGAGCAGAGCGTGCTCGTCCTGCAGCGAGACGAAGTAGGGGACCCACTCGGAGAAGAAGAAGATGCTGCGCTCGAGCACGAGCAGCTTGTCGTTCAGCGTGTGCTTGTATATGATGGCGGTCTTGGCGCGCCCGAGCGACTTGGGCGTCCACGGCGTCTGCCGCTCCAGCTGCTCGTCCAGGATGATGGACGCGTTGTTGCCGTCATGCACGAGCTCCTCCTGCCGCGGCGCCTCGCGGCTCTTGGCGAAAATCGACTTGAGCAGCGACGGCGTCTGATGCTTGGCGCCACCGCCGCCCCCACGGCCCGCTGCGGCGTTGGCGGGCGAGCCAGGAGAGCTCTCGCGCTTGGTCATCGCGGACGGGAGCAGCTCGAGGTTTCCTCGAGGACGACTCTCCGGAAGCGCCGTATCGGTGGAAACAATAATTGATTTCGCGTGGCTACGAAATGACGCTAGCAAGTCGCTTCATATCGATGGTCGCTGGCCACACCTTGCCAAACAGCAGCCGGGTCCTCGAGTTGTTCAGGATCTTGTTGCTCATGTGCTACCTAGCCGTGGCCGAGGTGTCGATGCACCTCCTGTCCTCCCAGCCGAGAGCGAGGTTGCCTCTGGGCGCGAACGCCCGCGTGTGCTCCGTGCTCTCGAATATCCTGAGCGTGGCCGCGTCCACAAGGGTCTTCAGCTGTCCTTCGGCTACTAGCCACTCGAGCAGTGGGGCGAGCGAGCTGTCGTTGTGTTGCTGTTGGTGTGGCCGCCTGACAATCATTAAAGCAAATCACCGTTTTGTAGCGCGCAGGCCTCCTTGGAAGCCACCACTTTCTTCTTCGCTTTGCTTTTGTCGTCCTTGAATTCTCGGCAAGGAGCAAGCATTTCTGCCATAGCCCTTCCACTTTCAAAGTTGCCACCATGGTGACGCAGCTCCAGCGACCTCGAGTCGAGCACGATCCTGGACCAGCCAAGGCGCCGATGCCAACCAAGCGATCAAGAACCGACTGGCATCCCGGACTCGAGCAAAAAGAAGCCGATCCGTCACCAGATCAGGAAGATGCAGCCGCCAGCACAGCTATCACGGTGGTGAAAACGACTCTAAACTCGGTCTGCACAGTGGCTGGGAGGGCGCTTCCGTGGGAAGACGCCATTGCAGACATGAACCAGGCAGTGCTGGAAGCGTACGTGCTGGCAAACATCCACGTCGTCCGACTGTGCGAATTGGAAGGAGCTCTTCCAGCACTCAACCAGACCTTTTTCCAATGATGTCTGTCCGCTGTTACAGTTGGTGCGCGAGCTCGCCGAGCTATCGCAGACGCAGACTTCAGCCAGTCCGTG